>PVKZ01004170.1:0-94507 GCA_004027375.1 Macroglossus sobrinus | reverse complement strand
AGAAAGAAAGAAAGAAAGAAAGAAAGAAAGAAAGAAAGAAAGAAAGAAAGAAAGAAAGAAAGAAAGAAAGAAACTAACTCCTTAAAAATGCCCATACCCTTTGGTTCAATAATCCTATTTCATCTAAAGAATTCCTGGAAAGGCTTTATGCACCAAGATGTTCATAAAGCACTATTTGTAACAGCAAAAAAAAAAAAAAAAAAAAAAAAAAAAAAAAAAAAAAAAAAAAAAAAAAAAAAAAAAAAAAAAAAAAAAAAAAAAAAAAAAAAAAAAAAAAAAAAAAAAAAAAAAAAAAAAAAAAAAAAAAAAAAAAAAAAAAAAAAAAAAGGGAAACAAAGTAAATGTCCAGTGACGAATAAATGGTTAAACAGATTTATGGTGTTGTCACTTGGAGTAGTAGTCATAAAAACAATGTTTTAAAAATACATTATCACGAGTAAATGTTGTAGTTATAATACTAAGTGAAAAGAGTCCACACACATATACACACATATGTCTATGTGAAGAATGAAGATCTGACAAAGTGCTGCCATCTGTCATCTTTGGGTGATATTATAGGCAATACTGTCTTTTCTCTATACTTAACAACTTTTCAATTTTTAAAAATGAGAACATACAAATTTAAAATAAATACAAATAAACTTTTCTGAGGTGAGCATCTGATCATATTAAACATTATTTTTTTCTGCATTTGCTTTGTCAGTTTAAGTGTTATATTTTCTATACAACGTGCCAATTAAAAAGCTTAAAAAGAAAAAAAATACACACCTGCTATTCACATCTCTAGTTCGACACACACAAAAAAGGGAAAAGATGTCTCCCTTCACTGGGGCCACTCTTTTAACTCTTTCTCATACCCTGAATGTGGTAATTCTTATGGGACCTTTTCTGGGTGATTTGCACAACAGTTTTTTGAAATTGGCAGGAAACTCTTAAGATTATTTCACTTCCCGCCTGATCCTTGAATTGAGGCAAGTTTCCTTTCGTGTAAATCAGAAAGAATTAGAACAGACCAATTTGAAATTTATCCTTGAATGTAGCCCAAGAAATGATCTCAAGAAGGAGTGGCTTTCCACTACTTGAGAGAGACAGGGTTGATTTATAGTCAAACCAAAGCAGATCAGAGACAGTGATAAAAATAAAAAGGGGCAGGTTGTAAACGTTAGTGGCTATTTACTCCTGAGTATGTATAGGAAAGTGGCAGTGCCTCTGCAGTGCTATTCGGGTCCATCTAGAGAGGAATGGAAGTCTATACTCTAATCTCAGTCATTTCTGAGTTTTAAAATCCAAAACACCTATCTAGAACCACACATAACCCCCCAGCTCTGCTCCCCTGTCAGCTTACAAGCAGGAGAGCTGGATTTGCTGGAGGAGTCACTTGTAAAGCTCTGCCTGGAGCACTCGTAGTCACTGAGCGAAGCCATGCTTTCGGAAAACCGGGAAGAGTCTGAATCGCTTGGATGGTCCTCACCCACACACTGCTTCTCACCGTTGAAGGGCATTTTCTGTCACTTGAGTGTGTGTAAAGAGATAGTACCTGCACAGACAAACAGACCCTGCATCAACATTCTGCGGTCCATTAGTGGGGCTGATGCTTCCTCCAGTATAGACAGCCATGCCACATGTGTCACAGCACTGGAGAGGTCCCTAGATTACCTCATACTTCCCATCGCATCCAAGCCAGGCTATCACTAGGCCCTCAAGACTGCCTTCCAGAAAAGAGATTCCACAGCCATAGGTGTGAGCAGAGGGACATGCTCAGTGTGAATCTGGGAAATAACAGACCCTAAATAAAGTGTGTAGGACACACTGTCCTCCTCCTGGGTTGCCCAAATATGGGAAGGTAAGAGTATAGGGCTCTGTGGTCAGATTGCCCAGGTTAGAAGCTCATTTGGTCTTTTGTCATGTGACCTTGAGGAAGTCACTGAACTATCTATCTCATCGGTAAAGCTGGGGTGAAAGACGAATCTCATAGGGTTGCTTGAAGATGAAACAGAATTCATCTTATTAAAGTGCTTAGTACAGTGCTCGAATGTTAGCTACTATTATTATTGTTTCTACATCTATTTTAAATAAAATATTTTTGAAATCAGCCTCGTTAGTTGTCTGTGAGCCTCTTAGGGAAAAGAGAAGGCCAACTAAAATCTCTGGCTGGCAAATCTGTAGTTTCTCCATTTTCCAGTGTACTGCCATGATATGAAGATCCTGATATTTGCTTTGTACTTGACAATTTACAAAGTACCCACTACCACCAATGAACAAACAGGCACAAAAGATCCCAATTCATAGGTGTTGGGGGAAACAGTCTCCAAGGGACAAGGGGACTTACTATGCCATAAGACTAGTCCTTTGACTCTACATTCACGGTCATTTCTGGGACACCAGATTGCTCCCCAGGGCAGGGTGGGGCTGGGCGGGGCCGCTGGAACCAATCACCCCCTAGAAAGGCTATCCTGCACACAGATGGCCCGGGCCTGATGAGCCCAGGTGCCTCAGCCAGGCCCGTGAGAAAGCTGGCCTTGATAGGAGTATGGTGTTAGCTGACACTGAGGGGAAACCTGGGACCAAAGAGAAAGGCATCTCAAATCGTGAATGGAGAGTAATGCTAGTAAGCGTTCACTGAGTCTCTTTGAACCTGAACCAGCCGATGCAATGAGGTACTCAAGAGTTTCGAAAGCTGCCAGAATGAGAAACCACAACAGTATGCCTGGAAACACCTGCAGTTTCTTCAATGATTCCTTTTGTATTTACTGAGTGCCTACTGTGTATCAGGTACTGGGAAGAGTAATAGTGAACAAAACAGGGCCCTAATCTCACAGCTCTCAACTTCGGTTACCAAAAACGGTGTGTGCCAGATGCCAGAAGACAAGAAAAGGGAAAACAAGGCATTGCTGAGGAAGAATGAGAAAGAAGAAGCAGGCAGGCTTGGGACTAAGCCTTTTGAGAGATACAGTGCCACTTTTTATCCCTTGGGTAGTAGAGACAAGGATGGCCCTGGAGGGGACTTATAAACAGTTGAAAACCCAAGGGCTTTATCTAAACAAACTTTTTCAGTCCTGCCACTCATAAAATGCACCCTTGCTTGGCCCACCACTTTTTCAAACAGAAAACCACTAACTTGAAGGCTGCCTCTACAGACTAAAGGACAAAAAATTGAGTGCAGCTGCCAGAAAGCTACCAGGTAGGGACATTCACCTTATTCTAGAGTTCAAAGGCCAACCACCATGAACACAGGCTAGAAAATAGCCTTGAACCCTTTGCATCCTCAGTGGTGAAATAACCTCCTTTACCCCATAACAAACTAGGTTCTATTTGAGCTTTAACTCCCATCTTCTGGGGGTGGGGTGGGGGGGAGATGGAACAGAGGGGTATGTAGAGGACCAAAGAAAAGGGTCTGTTCTAAACCTTTCACTTCCACCAAATCCCAAATCCTAAATAGAATGCTGGCCCTTCCCTCTCGCTTTCCCTCTTTGCCAACATTTTACTCCTCACTGATGGCATTTCATGCAAATGCGACCTTCTCCAGGAAGCCCTCCCTCTACCCTCTGGCCAGAGCTAAGGACACTCTTCTTTGTACATCCATGGCTCATCTCCTGTGTCTCCACGACACTACTTAGTCCCTTGTACAGCAATTTTCTTCCCATGGCTACTTCCAACTCTCCTTAATAAGGTAGGGCCTGTGTCTCATCCACCACTAGTGTCAAGAATGTGACAAGTATTCATTCGGTGTCAGCTGAGCTGAATCAGATCATTGACTCTCATTTGGTACAGCTTCAACCAGAACATTTGCAAACTGATATCACTACACATTTACCGGTCCAAAGTTCAAACCCTGGAGCAGAGAACCTACCACCTAAACCTACTTTATTAGGTTTAAGACTCACTATTCCCTGGTCTTTATCACACTCTTATTTGAATATCTTAAATTTTGTTTCCACTCTATTATCTTTTTCAGTTATTCCACTGTAACAACTGTGCTATGTATGTTCTGTTCTTAATTTCTCTTCACTTGGCTGTTTTTCCAAGTAAAGTTGAATAAAGGCTTTTCACCCATTGAAATTTGTGAACTAGATTAAATCATACATTAAACCATTGGATTTATTTAACCATAAATTCATCCATTAGAATTTATGAACTGTCCATTTAGTTTCCTACTCCAGCTGAACAGCATACCTGATAGGTTTTTAAATTGTTTAACAAGGCAGCAAAGTACAATGATTTAAAAAATGAAAGATCTAGGTTAGAAGGTAGAAGTCCAGAGTCTGAAGCCTGGGTCTGTCATTAATGTGCTGTGTGACTTCGTCCACATCACATCTGTTCTCTCACCTCATTTTTCTGAGTAGGCGGGACCAGTTAGAAGGTCCCTTTCTGCTAGGAATTGTTAAAATGCTATAAACTCAGAGTTCCGTGAGGCATCACTAGATGTTCTGAAAAATTAAATGGCAGGAATGGTTAACAATGAGCAACTACATTTTTTCCCCAACAATTCACTGAAGGTAGAGTTTCTTTCCCAGGGATGCTACAGAAAACTGAAAAGCTTAAAATGTTTTAGAAATTCTTGTTTAGTTGGCAGAAGCCTCCATAGCAAACTGGGCTTTAGTGCACCTGAGCAGAAACTTTTCTTTGAAGCCAAAATGCCCATTATTACTTTATTAGAAAATTGCTTGTTTCTTTATATAGGCATACAAATAATACCTAATCCATAGTGTTGGAGTGAGATTTCATTTAGTCAATGTACGTAGTCTTGGAACAGTCTCTGACATAGGGAAAACAGGATGCAAATGTTCACTAGTGTTAATATTATTTGCTTTTCTTGTTATCATCATCTCAGGCATTAAAAACTAGAGAGAAGAACAGTTTTATCCTGTGATGATAAAAGCATGTTTCCCCATAGATAAACAAGGCTGGAAGTTAACCTAGGACAGAAAGAACTCTTGCACTTGTTTGAAATACAAAAGCTGAAAGCAAATGGCCCGTCCCGGTGTAAATGGTCTTCTGCAAGTTCCTTCACATCTGTTCTTACTTTCCTTGGTCTGGGGTTTCCATGTAAGTCGTTTGGGGACAGAGCTACTTGACTCAAAAGACACTGAATGCAATTAAATTGCTTTTAAAACTATTTTGGATTCTCTCTTAGAACAATGATAATGAAACCGGGCTGATTCTTTAAGAAACATAATGCTTCTCAAACTGACAAACTTAGATCTACTTAACCTTTACTGCTGCAACTCACAAGCAAACCATGCAACGTTGCAGGAAGACCACATCTCATCCTACCTGGAGGATTTACTCACTGGCCAAAGGTAAAATCAAAGGTGAAGACAGAAGATAACACCAAGCAAAGCCTCCAGCACTACAGTGGGTCACTATTCAAAGAGAGTAATCACATTTTCATTGCAGTGTTCCATATTTAATAATAATAAATGCAATATTATATGATTATTCCCAATACCAATGATGGAGATACAACAGACACTTAAATACTTATTGTTGAATGAATAAGTGGATGAATGAATGGCAGTATGACCACTGACATTTCAGAAAGGAGAGAATGGATACAGGGACCTGAAGGAGCTGGTCCTCTGTCCCACCGCGGATGGAAGGGAGATAGGTTTTAATTTGCTAGTTGGTTCTTCAATCTGTTTTCAGACTGACAATTTTATTTCCTTTCTACGGCAAACTCTTATCTGCAAATGATCCTACACTGGTTCAGGATCGCAAAGATCCACCGGTGACAATGCACACGTCACTGAAGCAATAAGAACACTGGCTCTGGAGCCAGCTGGACTGGGTTCCTGATCCTGATTTTTGCTATGTACTGACTGGAGATGGGGGATTTATCATTTTAAAATGGAGATAATAATAGTATCTACCTAGTAGAATTCTCATGAAGATTAATTAAAATAGTTTATGTCCAGTATTAAACTTCTAGTAAGTGCCTGACAGATTGTCAACTATTATTATTTTATTCTCACTAAAAGAAGTTATGAATTCCAAAAATGTAAATGTCATAAAAACAAAGAAAGGCTAGGATATGTTCCAGATGACAAGAGACTTGACAACTAAGTGTAATATATGATCCTAGACTGGATCCTGTGCTGAAGGGGAAAATGGACATTATTGGGTCAATTGAGAACATTGTAACAATACTTAAATCTACTTCTGTATTACATAGTCTATTTCCTGAAATTGACAAGTGTACTGAGATTATGTATTTAGGAATAAAGGGCCATGATGTATGCAACTTTCTCACCAATAATTCAAACTAGCAAAGATTCACAGTTCCAGCGCTTAAAGAAACATTTACATTGTGTCTTTCTACCCTCTTAAAGCCCACTGATAGCAAATAACAACTAAAGCTAATGGTTATTAAGTGCTTATTGCAACCCAGACCCCATGATAAGTGCTTTAAATATTTTATCTCCTTGAATCTTATAACTTTGCTCACTAAGGTATCATTATTGTCCCCATTTTATAGATAATAACTTTAGGATCAGAGAAGTTAAATTACTTGTCCAAAGATTCATAGCAGCAGCAGAGGCACAACTCAAATCCAGGTAGTGGATCCCTAAAGCCCATGCTTTCTACCACTCTAGGATGGCCTGAGAAAATGTGATGCTCATTTTTTCCATTCCTACCCTGCCAAATTGATCAACCCATCGCCACCACGTGAACATTTGCACATGTGGTAGCAAGCTGACCTTACCTCGGGGTGGCTGTTGCTCAAGTGCTATACCGTGAAGGGCACTGCTTAAAGAGTCTATTGTCCAAAATAACTCCCAATCGCTCCACAAGAGTGAATGAAAATCCTCTATCAGGAAGCACTGCAAAATTCCTAGTTAAAACCCAAATATCAAAAGGGTTACTGCTTATAACTAATGCAAGTCAAAAATATTTTGAAGTGAATTGTTCAGATTATCCAGCAGTGCCCTGAGAGATGGAACCCATCCAGCTCAGGTTATGTCATGGAAAACAGAAATTTCAAGAAACATGTAGGTATCATCTTTGAAGACCCAAACAAGGTCAGGTGCCAGGACAAGCATTCACATATATGTAGTAAAGGGAAAGGAGTCATAGGAGTAAGACTTGGGCTCTGAACAAAAATGCAGTGGTGTAGAAAATCCACATTTTTTTTTTTCAAAATGCTGCTTTAGAACCAGTTCCAAAAGGCAGTGCTAAAATGTTATTTATCTGCTGTAAAGCAAAAACCACAGAGCAGAGAGATAGGTGCCTGCTCCATTCAGCTAGAGAATACTGGTCTTCACCAAATTAGTGCCAACAAAGAGCTAGATAAAAGTCAACAAACCAGTCATTGTTTTAAAAAGCAGATGTTCGCACTACACATGACAGCATCAAGGAGAAGCATTTCTAGGCACTTTTCACACTTGAAAACACATCTCCTCCTACTCCTAACAGGTGGCCTGTTTTAGTACCTGTGCTTCCCCCTCTGGAGTCATCAACCCCTCACAAAATGGCATTGAAGCTGCTTCCACACATGACTGGGTATCTTTAGATCTGGGCCATTTCAAGTCAGGCCACCTCTCGGGGTGCCAGAGTGATGTATGAAATCCCTGGAGGCAAGAGGGAAAGGCAAAGCAGGGAGCTTCCTAAAGCAAGAACCACTGTCCTAACCTCATTATGGCTGGTGGGTAGCAAAGAGCAATGTGTCTGGGCAGGACTAGATCATGAGACCGCGGGATCTTGGGGACTGATGAGCCCACTGGGGACAAGGACAAATTTTTCTAGTTTCTTCAAGGTTAAAGTAACATGACAACCATCCTAGACAACGTTTCCCAGATTTGTCATTTGAGTACCACTCTTCACATCTCTTTCCATATTGCCATCCTGAGCCATACACTAATTTATCAATCACTTCCCTTTATCTTTACCAGATTTTTGCATTTAAATACATTTATTTTTTAAAGGAAACTTTGTATCATCGTGAAATCTCTCGTTTAATGGGAGCTTTTCCTAACACTAACGAAAACACAGAACCATGCTCGTCCACGTGCCACCTCCAATCAGCGCTGTTAACCCCAGTGGTGACACCCAGAGGGGCAGCTTTGGAAAACACAAGCCATCCCTGAGAGGCCAGGGGTTGGATCCGGGCCTGACTGGCACTTCCCGCCTCTTTCCCCTGAAGGTAACGTCGAGGGGACGCACCGGAGTCTCACCCCTACCCCCGCCCACGTCCTCCCGCAGCCTCTCCCCTCCAGCAGCACGTTTCCTGTCAAAACAAACCCTTGGGGGGGGGGGAGGGGACGGCGGAGGTCCAGGCGAGAGCCGAGGAAACCCAGGCAACAGACCCAAACACACGCTTTGGGGCCCCGCCCGGCCCTCACCGCGGTTCGCTTCGCCCCCTCCAGCGGGGCCGGGGGTCGCAGGCGAGGAGGTGACCCTCCCGGAGCCCGGATGGTGGGAAGCCGCTCGCAGAGCGGTCGCTGGCACGGGCCCAGCGGGATGTAAACAGCGGCCCAGCGGCCGCGACCCCGCCGCCTCCGGGGCCCCAAGCCCGCGGCCACCCCGACACCCGCCGTGGCAGCTCGGCGCCCGCGCCCTGCTCCCACGCGGGACGGCGGTTCGAGGTCAAGCAAGGGGATTGGGGGAGCAGGCAACGGGGCCCGCTCGCCGCTGGCCCCCGCGTCCCAGCGCGGAGTTTTGCGGGGAGACAAGCGAGGCAGGCCCTTGGGCTGCCCAGAGGGGACGCGTCCCTGTCCGCCGACCCTGGCCCCTCTCCTCAGGGCGGGCGACCCCCCTCCCGCGGGACGGATACGCACCGGACCCGGCGCGGAGACGACCGGAGGACAGACGCGACTGAGTGAGCCCAGGCCAAGGGTCCCTGGGCGTCCCCACACCCGGCACAGCACGAGAACCTCCAAAACTCCCCGGTCCAACCACCCCCAGCCTCCGCAACTCCCCACGCGGTATTTAAAGGGCCGGGGAGGGACTCCAAGGCAGCAGCCACGACGTGACCATCGCGAAACCAGCGAGTGGGGGGAAGACAGCACGGGGCGGAGGGGAATCTCCACGGCGCTTCAGGCTCCCCGAGCAGATCTGACAGATTTCACCTACTACAGAACGTAGCCCCTCATTATTAGGATGAAAAAGGCCGGAGGGAGCTCGGATCGAAGGTGTTTGAGTGGGAGAGGGAAAGCTCCCCCCCGCGGGCTGGGAGTGGTGCGGCCCGAGGACTGCTAGGGGAGGGGAGAGAAGTGTTTACGGAACTGGGGCAGCCTTGCGGCCAGGAGCGCCCCGCGTTGGGGGCGGGGCCGTCGGGGCGCTGGGGGCGGGGCCTGGTGGGGGCGGGGCCGGCGGGGAGGAGTAGGAGGGGGCGGAGCCGGGGTGCTGGGGACCCGACCAAGCCGCGCGTGGGTCCGCTTGTGAAGCGCTGGACTAACCCCGCCATGGGCTGCCCCGGGTGCACTAGCGTGGAGATTGCTGCAAGCTCCCCGGCCGCGGGTGGAACTTGTACTACCTGAACACCCCTCATCTAGAGGGGCGATTCAAACTGGACGGGTGCTCACTAGCACACCATCCACACATACAGAGACAGCCCAACCGACAACGTGGCAAGCGCGTTCCCCTGCACATCGGCAACCAACCGTGTCACCCACGTTTCTGCCTGCACATCAACACGGGTCCAGATTTGCATATGGCTGGACCAGAAGATTAACTCCTGCGAGTCACGCCCATCCAGGCTCTCTGACGACTAACCTGTGCATGCGAAAGATAAAACATCTTACTTCCTCTAGGGTTCTTGGCAGCACCTAACTTTATGTCTGGGAGAAGTTTCGACATCGGTTAATGTAAATAAGCAGTGCAAGGACGGGCTCTGTGCGGTCAGGCCTCCTGCTCGGCTCTTGCTGTGGGCGTGCTTCAGGGTGTTCAGAAATATCTTGGCCAACTCTCACACATTAACCACTCTATATCGTTGGTGTTATTTAGGAGATAGTTTGATGCAGGGATATAAATGAATTTTTAATAGGCTGAAGTATTTCTATTCAGCGCTGAAACGACGTCTAGATTGTGGAGGCAAAATTGCTTCTGGAAATGAATCCAGACAAACAACATTTTATAGAAGGGTAGAAAGCCAATTGTCCTTGGTGGAATAATTCAGTGTTACAATATGGACTCGTCTTGGGTTCAAACCCTGGCTCTGACATTTACTACTCATGATATCTTGGTCAGTGAGATAACAGTGATAATGCTCTCATTGGGTTATTGTGAGGATGAAATGAGATAAAGCATGTGAAGTGTTTAGAGCTGCACACAGTAAGCACTCAATTAGTGTTAGTTATTGAAACAATCTGGCAAACTACTCTGAACAACTTAGCTGGCGATCTGTATAAATTTGTATTTATGTCTCCTTATGCCACTCTCTTCTCCCTTCTCCCAAAATTTACAGCTTGATACAAATCAAGAGATTAAAGAGAAAATGCTGTTGCCACCAGGTTCTTTCCAGATTTCTTTCATGCCCTTGTTAATACAGTATGTTGGAATAAGCAGTCAGGATGACAGATGCCTCCAACTTCGATTCTTGCCAAATAACAACCACCTCACAACTGCCATCAACACCCTAAAATCTCCACAATAGAAAGATTAACCAAAAATATCCCTCAAACTTCTGGACACTGTGACAATGACACATGTAGCTTTGTTTCCTTTGTTAGCTTCATAGGAGCTTGTTAAGTATTATTTTGCTCTATTACATAACTTGGCACTCAGGTGAGCGTGAGTCAAGAGAGTTATCCAGTCTGCCTGGGTGACCAGCTCCTTGACCCTGGGCATAGCACTTATTTTAAAAGCTCAAATATGCAACTCTCAAAGCCACAAGGAAGCAATTTTTGTCAAAGCAGGTGAGTCAAGTTTCAACGAGTGCCTGTTTGAGAACCTTGAGGAGGAAGAGGTAGGGTAACATCAGAGACCCAAGCCAGGGACAGAAAATATCCTGGAAACACAATCTTCTGTCACTTTGACATTAAATAACTTGCTATCTGGAAACCTTTTGGTCAGTTACCTGACAAATTGCTTTCAGCCTGGCTTGGATATAAAAGCACTTTGAAGAAATATTGTGCTATATCTGTATAATATTGGGCAGTTCCCTTAAAAAATGAGCTTTGTATCATATTCTCGCTCAGAGAGCTCAGGCAGTCATAGAATAAAATCCTCCTTACTCCTCAGATAAAGTTCATGACCTTCCAAACAAAAAAGGTCTGAAAGGTAACCTCTTTAGTAAGTAAAGTAATTAGCTTTTTGTTATCATACCTAATTTTCCTAACATTTTTTTTGAAACAGAGAATTCATTGTAATGCAGTTTGTTTTCCTCACATAAATTACACAACAAACTAAATCCGATCCTTTGCTTTTGACAGGTAACTAAGATCAAAATTTTAACTTAGTAAAGAAATATAAATACTAATTTTCTTTTTACAGATGAATTTTAGATTACAATAAATCCTTGAAAAAAAATCAGAAATTCCAAACTGTGATTTTAATATGGGTTTGCAACTTCTCAACCATTTAACTTGTGTAGTGGAGCTGCATCTTGTGCATAATGCAAATTCAACTTCAGTACTCAGATGGGACAGGGTGTGAGGAACTCAAAGAATAATTTAAAACCTGGCAGTGATTTTGCCCCACATCATCTCTACAAGACTTGTGAGGCTTCTCTTCCTAAGTTGAGTTTAGATTCCAAGTTTCTAATGATGTTCCAAGCTTCTTACCCAGGACTGGCATCATGCACGTGCAACCTGTGCAGCTACACGAGATCCTAAACTTGGAAGAGCCCCACACTTGGTTTAATGCTCTGCTGCTGCCATTTTGAAATTCTTAATAATTTTGAACAAAGAGCTCTGCATTTTTATTTTGCACTGGACCTCACCAGTTATGTAGCTGGTCCTGAGCTCACCACACAGATTATGAGTCTAGTGTTTAAAGATACTTCTTTTCCCATAACTTGTCCCCCAAATGCAAAGCAATTATTTTATCTAGTATTCAGTTGAAGAAATATATATCTGTTTCAATGCAGTAAGCAAAAACAAATGGAAAAATAAAAAGTGAAAACAAACAAACAAAAATGCTGGGTGTTTCCCAGGTCTTGTGGCCTATTGAAAGAACTCTGAAGGATAATTTTGATTGCGCATGATTATGCCCTCCCAATAGAATCTAACCTCACATAAGATATGACTCTACTGTAAGCAGAAAAATTGATTAAATGGATCTCATATGTTTTTCTCTCCCCTGTCCATCTTAAGGTGCTAAGAAGGGTTAAAATTCAGTAAGGGAGAAAAGACAATCGAAAGTAGAAGGAAGAAAAATAATTTGAATAATACACAAACTGAATAATTAGTCACTGAATGTTCACAATTTAACCACACCTTTTTGGAAGATTTTGTCATTTTTTTTTCTTTGGGTCTTATGTAGAAGACAGATTTAGATTGTTGACCAGTTTTAGCAGTTAATCAATATGTTGAAACTTGATCAAGTTTCCCAGGCACCAAAACCATTTTTTCCCTTGACTCCACTAAACTGAATTAGTTATAAAATTGGTTATTTTTCATTCCAGTTGCTTGTACCCTCACAATAAGACACACCCCCAGACCCTGACCCCTCACACACTAAAAGGAAAACATTCTTAGTGCCTTCCCTTCAGCCTCCATAGACCCCCTTCACTTACCTGGAAACCACTGTTGTCCCCTGGAAAGCAAAATAGAGTGAGGAAAGCAAGATAGAGTGAAGACAACTCTGGGCAGGAAGTGGGAGGAGTCAAGGAGAACTGACACTCAAAGGGGAGCACCTAGGAGAAGCCAAAGAGGTGACAGCTCAGAGTCCTAGCCAGACAGTCATGCTCTTTACTTCACCTCTGGACCATCGAGTAGTCTTTTGCTAAATGCCTTCAGAGTCCTTTTCAACCATGGTTGAACATTTAGACCTTCACTTTAAGAGTCAATTAGAATAATCAGTGGGAGAAGAGCTTTTAAAATAAGGGGTGAAATTTAAAAGACATAAAGAAAAAGCAAAAAATTAAACGTGAGTCTTCAGATATCATGTTTAACATAAAAACATGAGTTGTAGAACAATGATTATGTGCCGATATCATCTATATTTGAGAGAGAATTTAAACTTGAGAGCACATATATGCATTCTGTATATATGAAATGCATAGAAAAGGATTAAAAAGTTACCCTCCAAATTGTTCAGGAGGCAAATTGGAAGATGTTTCGCAGTAAGAATTTTCCATTCAGATGTCACTAATACCATTCTTATCATTGTGTGTCCTCCTAATACACCTTAGTGATGGTGGGCTGTTAAACTGCACAACAAATAATTTTCCCATCTCTCTTTTATTCATCTTTTTAAAAGTCATGATAACAAATAGAGCTCTTCATATGAATTATAGAAAGAAATGTACTTGCAAAAAGCTCTTATTCTTTTAAAAATATAATTTAAAATTCTACAGTATGTCAAAATAATTTACCCTGGGTAAGGGTGATGCAGAACAGGGCAAATTTCCCTGAATCGGGGGTGGACTCAGGCCCTGCACTGAGAGAGAAGAGGGCTCTTGGCGAAGCATAAGAAAGCATTCAAGCATACACCAAAGTTAGAGTCAGAGGAAAGTTTATTAGAGGAGGGGTCACAGACAGAGAACGGTCTCCTCTCAAAGGCAGCAAGTGAGAAAGTCTTAGAGAGACAAGGACAGTGAGAGAGAGAGAGTAAAGACACTGAGAGGGACCCTGAGTGTTAGGGGAATCCAGTTTATATGTCATTCTTTAATTACTGTGAGTTATAGTTTAAAGACTTTGTTTACCCATTTTCCTTTGATATGGACTTTCAGTGAGTAAGGATAAGAGTATGCTGTGTGAAAAGGTAAGAATATATAGCATGAAAGGCCAGATGGCAATTCTCAGCCTGTGATCCATAGGTTCCCCCTGGCTTTAGCCATAGAGAGCGAACGACTTTATTTTGTCTAGGGTACCACTTAAAGACTGTTTTTGTTTGTTTGTTTGTTTTCCCTTCACAGTGTGGGGAAATGGGTTGTTTGTTGGCAATCCCAGCAGAAATCTTCTTTTGTTCTGCAGGTGTCCCAAGGTCTGGCTGCCAGGGCTGATCAGCATATTGCAGTCTCTGAATATAGCTTGACTTAACATTGAGTTCTTTTGCCTCCTCCCTACATTATGGAAATAATAATCTTTACTTTTTGCATAGTTCCCTTGAAGCCTGATTCTTAGTTGAAGTGCACGGCATTTACTTTCATTTTTTTTTTTAAAAAAACTACTTTGCCCCAACCTGTGACTTCTAAGGGTTTCTTTCCTTTGGTGATAAACTGAACAGGCACTTTCCTAAAAACGATGTGGGACTTAAATCAGTATAATACCATTTGAGGATGAAAAATTGAGAGCCCTGAGCATTCAGATGCCCACACAGTAACTTTCAGCTGAGTTCCTGAGGGTTCTAGTGGAAGGCATTGAAGGGAACCAAAGTTTTGTCACCCTGAAGCTGCCTTTGTGAGAGATTGATTTTAAGCTGTTATATTAAGAAACAAGACTCAGAAAAAAACTCTGACCCTTCTGCATTTCCTGCCCAAGAGATTCAGACAAAAAAAAACCTGCTTCAGGAAGAAAATCTTAGGATGCTCGCCTTAGACTAATCTGAATTAAGTGTGGTAAATAGGAGGGCTCATGGGCAGGAGGCCTGTTAGCTAGATGCTCACTGTGTCCCTTTGTTTCTGAGTTGCCTAGCAAAAATTTGCCTGCAGTGTGTGTGTGTGTGTGTGTGTGTGTGTGTGTGTGTGTGTGTGTGTGTGTGTTCCTCTTTTCCTCAATTACCTGCAAATTGCCCATTCTCTCTTCTGAAATCAGGTATACCCAATGTTTACCTCGTTGTCTTCGAAATTTTCATGCTTATGTGAAATTTCCATGCGCATGTATTAAAAATTTGATTTTCTCCTGTTAATCTGATTCTGTTCATTTGATTATTAGCCCAGCTAGAAGAACTTAGAAGGTAGAAGGAAAAGTATTATTATTTTTTTAGCCCCTACAATTTATTAGGGCACTGAGAATTTATGAGTGACCGAAGGAATATTGAGTGACTCAGTGAATTGGCAGGTTAAAAATAGATACCAGCACTTACTTCATGGCTTGTACACAAACACACACATACACACACACACACACACACACACACACACACATACACACAGAGTCACATGCAAAGTATTACCTATTGACATAATTATCTAATTTCCATAACAACATGTCAACAAGCATACCAGCACTATATCAACTAAATGCCTAAAGTATTTATAATCACATTCCATTACTCTGGACAGGTGCTTAGATCAGGCACGGGGGTGGCTGTGCCCTCCAGAAAGTAAGGAGAATGAAATGCTGCCAACTAAGCTATGAAGCTGTTGATGTTTTCCTCATGCATATATGAAGCAGTCAGAGAAAAGGAATAGAAGGAAATTCTGCTATGAGAAAATCCGGAGTACAAAGCAGCAACGAGGCATTTGTGGCCGACTTCCTGAGAGGGATTCCTGGCCATGGCCAGGGCACTGTTCGTGCCGCAAGCACACCTGCGTGTGTGCGTGCTCAGCAAATCCTGAAAAGCTGGGTAAAGCAGAATTGCGCACAAGCGAATTGTAACGCTTAAGCTGAATTCCTTATTTAAAGGAAGGCAACCTTGATTATACTTGTAAATTTATAAAATCTTTTTTTTTTAATTTACAAGTTTAGGTAGCTCAAAGTTTTCAAAGAACAAGTCAATGAAGGTACAAACTCACTGCATATAACGAGCAAATGTGGTATGGTGGGAAGAGGGTGTTTCTTTGGATTCATATAGACCAGAGGGCTCATAGGCAGGTTCTACGACTCATTATACATAAGCCCTTATCTTTACAGGTGTAAAATGGAGATAATGATGTTGCAGAGGCCATTTGTCATTTTGGTGGTCCAGCTTCTCAAATGGTAGTTTCATTGTTACCATTTAATATACAAACCAAAGTGGGGGATGACATGATAATCCCATCACTGTCGAAGCTGAAAATGGGGCGGACATACTCTCTTCCCAGCTCCTGACAACTGGGCCATGGACGTGGGACCTAAATATGTCCCAGTAGAGGCTGCCCCCAGCAGGACGTAGAGATGATTCACAGACCTGCAGTGGTGGTGTCTAGTACATGCTGTCCTTAGTGGAGCATCCTTACGGCATGGTCTTAGCTATGCCTGGCTTCCTGTAGTTCTTTCTGGAACCTGGTTCTTCAGCCTTCCTCTCAATTCTGTGAACTATATCCAGAAATATTCTAGTATGTCTATTTAAAGTAGGTGTCTATTATTTGCCACTAAGAATCATGACTAGAACAAATACTCCACAGTCTGTTGGTGAATTAGAAGAAATAATATACATAAGGAGTTGAGAGGAGTGCTAGAAATATTATATAGAGCAATAAACTATAGCTACTGGTATTATACTGTTTTTATGTATTGATTTAATATTTACAGTTTCAACTGGTCCTGAGCAACTTAAAAGTCTGTGACACGTGACAATTTAAAATTCTGCCAAGGAACAAGTTTTAATCCAACAAGTCGGTGGTACAAGAGCCACTTACTCAGCTAATGACTGAGCCCCACAGACCATCCAGTACTGACATACCAATATGAATATTACCATTCTCTACTCATTAGGCTGGTAAATCTGGATCCATTCAGAAAAACAAGATTTTGTTCCACATAGTTCAATAGAGGGAATTCAATAGGGAGAAGAAATTATACACAGGTAAGAAGAGCTAGAAGTCCTATTACAGGATGGTGAAACAACCCAGATAATAGACTCAGTGGGAAGCTACTCCCATCTCTAGAGATAAAGGAACAAAAGGGCAAAGCAGCACTGTCAAGTGGGCTCTGAGACCAGAGAAGGAAGGACTGTGGGAGAAGAAATAAGCCACCATTGGAGAGGTTTTCTCAAGGATAAAGGATGGGAGGAGAAAGAGGGATGGGAAAGGGGGGCTTCTCCCTTCTTCTCGTCCTCCTGTCTACCACCCATTAACTAAATCATAAAGCCAGTTAGCAAGAAAGGCTGGGAGATGTAGCATCAGATACAAGCCCCTAAGACGACACATAGCAGGATAGGGGAAAGGAAGAGAATGGAAAATTAACTCTAGTAACGTTAAGTATAACTTTTTTTGTTTTTTGTTTTGGCCTTGCTTGAAAACCAGGAAATATACAACATAATCAGAGGAATCAGAGAACTAATTATGAAAATTAAGAAAATATATTCCCTTATCTCTGTTTAAACTGGAAACAGATGACATTGTCCCTTTAAAGAATATCAAAAGCTACATGGGAGCTGACAGCAGAGGTTCTTGACAAAAATCAAGACAGACTTTATGGGGCTAGGATAAGCTGAAATCAACCCCAGCAAACTGAGAAAGATGAAGGATTAGTTAGGACTACCCAGAACTTTGTGAAAACCAGTTGTTAATTAGGCAGTGTTTCAAACAGTTATAACTATTTATGAAGACACATTACAATCTAAGCATTTCCTTTATGGTATGGTAGCAGGGATGGGAGAAATCAACATAAATTGTGTAAAAGAGGGTGGATTTATTAAAATAAGTCTTGATTTGAATTACATTCTTAGCACCTATCAGCTATACGATTTTAGGCAAGCTGCTGAACCTTTCAAAATCTGAGTTATCCTGTCTATAAAATGAGAACAATAATGCCTAATTACTTGGAAGCCCCGTGAAAATACAATGGAAGGTAGCTATGTATGAATATGTGCCAGAGGCTGACTAGTCACTTACATCCATTTCCTTTTCCACCTGGTGCACCACCTCCCGTATGGTTAGGTATTAACACGTGACTGGACTCTAGGCAGCAGAATGAGAGGGGAGTGATGCATGCCACCTTCCAGACTGGCCCTTAAACACCACTTCCCCATCCATGGACGTGGAGATGACGTGGAGGCCCGAGAAGGTACAAGTCACAGGATGGAAGGAACCAGGTCCCTGGCTGCCTGCTGGGCAGGAATACCTATTTGGACTTTATGGGAATGAGAAGAAAGCTGTTATTTAGATTTGAAGCAGTTGTCTTTACCTTTATTTATTATATATAAACAATAATAATGCATATCTTTATTTCTTATAGATAATAGATAACATCGATGTGTAATAGATTCATTTACTGTGGAATACATAGTCGCATGCCACTTGACAGGGATACGTTTTGAGAAATGCACCCTTAGGTGATTGTGTTGTTGTGTGGACATCGTAGAGTGAACTTACACAAATAGATGGTATAGCCTACTACACACCTAGGCTGCATGTTACGCCACCATCATACATGCAGTCTGTCGTTGACCAAAGTGTCGTTATACAGCACATGACTGTGTAATAATCATAAATAAATATAAAATAATATAAATGTTTGTATACTTTCATTTATTATATATAATACATAATTATATATGATATAATTATAACATATGACATATACCATGTATAATATATAATAAATATGTGACATACATTTTTGAGTAATTACCACGTGTCAAGTGCTATCCTAGGCACTAGAGATACAAGAAAGTCAAGGCCCCGGGCCTCAGGGAACCTGTGATTTAGGAGGGAAGACGGGTACACAATTCACGAATATATACCAGGATTTTAGGTAGCAATAACTGCTATGGAAAGAATAAAGCCCAGGAAGGGGACTGAACATGCTAGGGAAGGTGGATGGGAGAAGGGTTCTGGAAGGCTTCTCGGGGGTCAGCCAGTTGTTCTGTTTCATGATGCATGAAAAGGCTGAGGCTGAGACTGCGGTCTGTATTCTCTCTTGCTAGGGTCTCTCCATTAAAGCTCTCTAGTTGGGGTGGGGGATGTGTGCACTAGAGGGGGCCTATGAGGCTGGAGAGGAAGAACGGCCCAGCTCCTAAATAATGGCCCATGTTTTTGGCAGGCTCCAGCCTTTTGCCCTTGGCATTCCCACACCCAGTCTCATCGTGGCCTCAAACAACCTCTCATTATGCTGCTCGCAGATTCTAGGGTATCAGAAATTTGAACAGGACTCAGTAGGGAAGGCTTATCCCTCTCCACGTGTCTGGGACCTCAGCTAGGAGACTTAAAGGCAGAGCGTAAGCATCACTGGCAAGTTCACACGCTCGCCTGCGCCTGCGTCTGGTAGTTGATGCTGGGAAGACTCAAATAGCCGAGCTCCTGGGGCATCTCTTTATCTCTCTGTGTGCCCTCCCCAGGTGGTCTCTACAGACTGGTGGCTTTAGAGTAGCTACACTTCTCACATGAGGACTCCCAAATGACACATGCTGCATCACTCTGTCACTTTTTCTAACCTGGCTTCAGAAGTCACAGAGTCATTCCCACCGCATTCTATTAGTTAGAAGCTGTGCTATTCAAAGGGGGGGGGGGACTAGACTCCACCCTTTGTGACAGGGGCTTTAAAAAATTCGTAGACATGTTTTAAAACTACCACAAACCCTACTGAAGCTTTAGAGACTCTAAACCACCCATTGGTCCCTGAATTTGTGGCCATGCTTTTACTTACACACTATCTTTTTCTTGCATTGCCATTGTTCCCACAAATTTACCTCCCAAATTTCTGCTCACCATTTAAGATTCATCTTCAATGCCATTTGCATTATAACCGCCTATAGCTCCACATTTGGAAGTAATTAACCTTCTCTGTTCTATCCTTGGTCCTCTTTCAATCTCCCTGAGGTGACCTGAATACATATTTCTTGAATAAATAAATAGAATAATAAAATCTCAGGTGTGAAAGTGACCTCAAGTGTTACTTAGAACATCTTTTTTGAATCCGTTTCTATTCATGTTCAGTTTCTCCTCTGGATTTTTAGTGTCTTGAAGGTCTGGTTCAAGTTCAACTTACTTTTGTTACCATCCCTCTTTCCCCTCCCCACCCTCAACATTCCACTTGTAGCTTTTCTAGCCATGTTTTGGCCGTAGCAGATTTTCAAAAGAATTTTAGTTAAATGAACAAGACTGCCTCCCCCAACACACACACACACACACACACACACACACACACACACACACACACACACGTGCATATATTTTGCTAATTTGCTCTTTCTATTAAGTGGGTAATATTTCATTTGAGGCAGGTGGAGCAATTGGAAGAGATAATCTCCAAATGCTGAAAGAGCACAAAATGCTCTTAATTCCTTAGATATCACAGGTCAGAATTAATGGTCTTTGCCATGGCTACCCTCCAACAAGCACTTTCCTGGAGAAGATTGATGCTGTTGTCCCAAACAGACAAGGGTCACCCTTCAGCCCATCCTTTTGAGCCCCTTCCTTCCCTGACTTTCTCTTCTCCGAAACCAGAAATTTCTGGGCCACAGAAAATGGTTTAACCAAGATCATTCTACTCATAGTATATATCAGTGCTTAAGTGAACAAATAAACAAAAAAAGCAACTAATTGTTGAGCAGTTTCCGTTTATAAACAAATGCGTTCCAAAAATTTTCAGGGGATGCTTTGCAAGAATACCTAGTTGCACACAAGGAGCTTAAAGTTCCTTAGGTGACACACAAAACACTATTTGAATGATAGCTTTGAAATATCAATTAGTTGCAATAAAAAAAATGAAGGAAAAACTAATTTAAGGAAAGGAAAATGAGAAAGTAGTTGCAAAATGTTGCAGGTACATTTACTAAAGACTTCACCCTCTCCACAACTTTGAAGGTTGATTTACCTGGTTCATTTTTATATCTAATTCTGATTCCCAACTCATGCCTTCCCTCTCCTCACCACTCCAAGGTATAACCCAAAAGTCCCAGCCCTCACAAATTTATGAGTGGAAAATGAGGTCGCATTTCCTTTTTGCACTGAAATTATGATGACGCGGGTGCCTACCAGCTGTATTGCTGGAAATGCATCTTCTTTAAAGCATCCCCCAGTTATTGCTGAGCAGTCACATGTGCCTCTGAGCTTACCAGCACTGCATAGCATTAGCCCTGTTTCACCTCTCCTACTCAGATTCCTGTGGATCCAGATCCACTGCTCACAGAGATGCTTGGACACTTCTGCTACTGTAAACCATGAGACAGCCAAGGTCCGTGCTGAACACACAACCTCTGGATGCTTCCAAAAAGCTTCTGAGCCTTGTGCTGGGCTCAATGAAGAGGCAGGAGCTGAGTTTTGCCCCCATGACCCTATATACACTCTCGGTTGCTCATGCCTAAGAGCTTCATGTGATCTTTTATCAGTTTCTCCTGGACACAGTTCTGTCAATGCACAGCTCAAAAACTTTGGCACTAATCAGATTACTAACAGACATGACTTAAAAAAAAAAAAACTATATATTTTTTTCTTCAAGGGACTGAAAAGAGAAAATGGAAGCCGAGCTTTCCTAAAGATATTGTTAAGAATCAGAAGAGGAGTGGCGAGGAAGAAGAGGCTTTAAAAGGATGCATGTCTTTGTGTGAATGAGGTGGGAAGATGCCTGTACACTTAAGGAAACGTCAGGGAGCCAGGGTGGCTGACGTGTGATGGGGAAAGGGAATAGGGTGGGATGTGAGCTTGGGGCTAATTCGGGCCAGATTGCACTGGGTGATGAGAAGTGGTGGGTGAGAAGCGGCTGGAGAGAAGTGACAGGATGTGACAGATGTTTTCAAAGAATCCCCCTGGTTGCTGTGAGGATAACATAGTAGGGCAAGAAGAAAGCAGGGAGACCAGTGGGGAGGCTGAGGCAGGAATTCAGGCTAGAGATGCTGCTGGTTGTTCTGGGGTTGTGCTGGTGGCCTCTCCCTGTGGATAGAGCCTACGCATAGCAGTTGGATGTCTTCCTCCTGAATCCTGTCTTGGAGATGTACTGTGAGCTGCAGCTTTCTTCTGACTGCCGTGTCTGAGAGTAAGATGACGACCGCCTGGGGTGGATATAATAGAATGATACACGAGTAAGAACACAGAGTCTTAAAGACCCTTGGGAAAAATCCCCAGTTGGAACCTGGACTCTGCTGTCTCCACGTAATTAATTTTTCCTTGCCAAGGGGACAGATGGGACTACGGGATGACAACGATTGTTCTTAAGGAAAGCATGTCAAGGAGACTGCTTCAGTGTCATTAACATGATTTCAGCTTCGAGGGACAAAAATCCAATTCACACTGGCTTGAACATTGAGGACATCATCTCCCATAACAGGAAGCCCAGCAATATCTGTTTGTTTCTAAATTTTGATATGCATATCATTGTAGATAGAACGCCCTAAGCTGCTCGACTCTGTTTTCCCCTTTCATATACTGTGAAATGTACTTATTTATCATGCTTATTAGTATTGTCTTTCTCCCTCCATTAGAATTAAGTTCTCTGAGGGCAGAGAGTATTGTTTTATTCACTTATGTATCCTGAGTGCCAAGAATGGTACCTGAAACGGTGTAGGCACTTAATAAAAATTTGTAGATTGAATGAGGAATGAAATAGTTTCCTTTGGATCCCAAATGAAATAAAAGGAACGTTGTGATGGCCTCACAATATCTCTCCAGCGGAAATAAGAAAAAAGTTAGGAAATGCCATTCGCTGGAACAGTTTTCTCGTGACCTCCAAAGGGACAAGACTGTAAACTGCAAACCAAACCCCAAAATTCATTCAGCAAACAAATTGCTGTTTGTTTCTCAACCATTGAATGAGGAAAGCCACGTTCAAGATAGTTCAAATGATCTTCAAGCTTGACTAAGTAGTGGATATCACTTGACAATGTATTTGGTAAAGATTAAAAAGTGTAGTAGGGTCCCTCTGAGTGGTCTCAGTCTCTGGACTTTGTGTCCTGACCAACAGCACCCTAACTTTGACAGGCCCTGCAAGTACAAAATAAACACCTGGCACCATTTCCTTCAGGCTGCAGATGTGGTCAGTTCAATTTATTTCGAGTCTGCTTACTAAGTCTCATGTTCCCGTGTTCAGGGCACTGTGAAGATGCAGGGGGTACAACGATGACTGAGATTCTTGACAGACTCTCAAATTTAGTGAAATTTAGTGTAGGAGTTTAGCGGGGGAGCCAGAGTGGTGAAAGAGTCATACATATAAACAGGTAATTATAACCAACTGTTCTAGGTGTGGTATTGGATGTTTATGCAAGGCATGGCAGGAAGGAGTAATGAATCCCACATGGGGGGAACAGATAAGACTGCAGAGAGGAGATTCTTACATAGGATTTTGAAGGCTGAATAGGAGTTTACCAGGCAAACATGGAATAGGAGAGGACAGAGTGACACTCCAGCGAGAGCAAATGGAAAGTACAAAGATATGAATGAATGAAATGTCACTGTGTGTTTAGAGGGCTATGACTTGTTATGTATTTCTGGAATGCAAAGTAACCAGTAGGGGAATTACCAAAACAGAGGTTGGAGAGCTGGGCACGGGCCAGGAAATTAATACTTTATGTACTTTGATAAGGGGCTCGAGGTTTATTTTAGGTGATGAGTTTTCATGAGGAAAGTGAAGAAATCATATCTGTATTTGGAAAGATCACTCTGGCATCCAGGGGCAAGACGGATTTGTGAAGGGCAAACTGGAGTCAAGGAGTCCTACTCACATAGGAAAAATAATAAAGCTTGGCAGTTTCCTGCATGGCCCAGTAGGTGGAGCAAGTAGGCCAGAACAGCTTGGTTGCTGGCAGGAGGGATGGAGAAAGGATAGACTAGGAGAAAGCACCAGCAAGAGACTGTTTTCTTGAGCAGAAGCTTCTAAATCAAGGCTCTTAGCTCTGGAAATAACTGTATTGGTTTAAAAAATTCTCTAGCAAAAACTAGAAGGCACCGAATGTTTACAAATAGAGGACCTATTAAATATCACAAAACATTCACATAACTGGAGTACTAGAAAGCCATTTAAAGGAATGAGGTAGTTTTGTGTGTACTCACATAAAAAAATGTCCAAATGAAAAAAGCAATTTGTAGAATAGTGTATAATATGATCCTCGTTGTGCAAATGTAAGACGATCGTAAAAGTGATTTGAGTGGTAATTTCAAAAGAGGGTTTTGGGCTATTGACTTTGTGTATTTAATAGTTTTATTGAGGTATAATTGTCATACAATAAGTGAATACACTAAGTATTCATAGTGTACAATTAATAACTTTGACATATATATGTACCTATAAAACCATCACCGCAATCACAATAGCGAATAAATCCATCACAAGTCTCCTCACATTTCTTCGTAATCCCTTTCTTCCTTCTCTGTCCCTCGTCCCCAGGTAACCACTGATTTGCTTTCTGTTACTAAAAGTTTGCATCTTCCAGAATTTTACATAAATAGAATCATACAATATGTTTTATTTTTGGTCTTCTTTCTTTTGTTTAGAAAAATTAATTTGAGATTCGTGTTGTTAAGTATACCAATCATCAATTCCTTTTAATTGCTGAATATCATTATGATGTATGGATGTATCACTACTTACTTTTCACTCATCTCTTGAGGGACATTTGAATTGTATTAGTTTTGGGCTATTATAAATAAAACTAGAAATATTTATGTACCAGTCTTGTATTTGCATATGCTTTTATGTGTCTTTTGTAAATACTTATGAGTAGAATGGCCAGATCACATGGTAGGTGTATGTTTAATTTTTTAAGAAACTGCAAAAATTGCTTTCTGAAATTATTGTATGACCTACAAGCACTGTATGAGCTTTCCAGTTTCTCTATATTTTTAATAGTATCTGGCATGATTGGACTTTTTAATATTAGCTCTTCTAATGGGTGGTTTAAATTTTTCATTTCTTTCGTATTTAATGATGTACATTTTTCATGTACTTCTTTGCCATCTGTAGATCTCCTTTTGTGAAGTGTCTATTCAAATTTTTGTAGGCTGTTCAAATTTTTGTTTATTCAAATTTTTGACACATATTTCACTTTCCACTTCATAAAGTTTTAAATTTTATGATGATGATATCTCTTTTATAATCAAAAAGACTAATTTAAGGTACCTCAACCCAGAATATAACAATAATTACAATTTGAATTTTAAACTTATTAGTAGTATATTATGCTAGGATGAAAGCAAATCCCAATTATATTCTTAAAAGATAAAATATTTGGTTCCCAGTCTCAAGTTACTAAGAAAATACCTCAAAATCATTTTGATATTTTATTTCCAGAGATTATTGCTTTTGAGAGATAATACAAGTTTAGACTCAAATGAACCTGGTACAAACTCCAACTCTTTTGCTGACCAGCTGTGGGATCTGGAGCAAATTCTCAAAGCTTTATTTTTCTTTCCTTTTTAAAAAAAATCTGACATATCATTTACCTTGTAGGTTCATTTTGAGGATAAAATTTGATGTTATATTTAACACAATGACTAGCATGTAACATGTGTTCCACAAATATTGGAACTTCTATGACGAGCAGTTTGAGTGCCTTGACAACCAATTGTTCCACGCTCAAAATTCAGGCTAAATAAAGCATAGTCATAGTATTTTGTAAAGGAACTGTTGAAACTAGTGTCAAGACTGGCAATATCCTTTGTGATAACAGAGATCACCAGCCTTCTCCCTGTCCCCATATATTTTTAAAGAATCTGAAAGAAGAGCTCTGGTTTGCATTTGGTTTTGAAAGGGGGATGGGATAGAAAACAGGAAGCTTAGGTTAAAAATGAACTTCATTGAGCATCTTAGCACACGTTGACTTTCTGTGGAGAACCCTCAATATCCTCTGTTGCTCAACCACCAAATGGTCTTGCAGTGCTCATGGTACCCTGTAGGGTGGTGCAGAGCTAATGCAGGGCTAATCTTCTGCACGTTTCACATTGCGGTTACTGTCAAGTTCGGGTTATTGGGGTTAGTGTCAGTCATAAATATTGTGTATCGTGTAATGCAATGGAAAGAATCCTAGCAGCCACAGCCAAAGAGCAGCTTTTGGAAGGGAAATGTGGGGTCACCAGCTGAACTCATGGCTAGAGAAAGGAACTCAGAACTCAAGACTCCTGCATGTCTGGTGGCCCTTGAATCTTAAGGGGCCCAAAATCTACAGCCTGCTTCATCCCCTCTAGTCCCATGGCCCTTTGCCCCCACCTCCATTGTAGCACCAATGACCTGCTATGGGGCTTACTTGTTCCATAAGCTGTGATTTCTTAAAGGACTTAATGATTAAGTTCTTAAGGATTGTTGCTTGTGTATTTTCCCAATTTTGTGTAACTTTAGCATCTGGCACAAAGCAGAGTCTCAATTAAATTCATAGACTGAAGTGTAATAGAGGAGCATAAAATGTTAGCTATCCACCAGCACAACTGCCTTGTAAGAAGAGTGGATTAGGTTTGGATGAAAGGTCCTTTTGTTCAGCTCAGCACCTGCAAGGGCCAGGAGCTGAGTCTGGAGGTTTGGGGCTTGAGTGAACTGAATAGCTGTGCATAACAGAGAGAAGAGCTTGGAGCTGGGTGTGGGATGAAGGTAGGGTAACAAGGCAAAGGGGAGGGAGGAAGAGAGAGAGAGGATCTGGTAAGATATTCAGAGCAAAACAGCCAATAAATAATACATCTTAAAGGCCTGGTAGCTAAAGGCTTTTGTTTTGTTTGCACAGGGTTGTTTAACAGTCACATGAAAGTTGTTTGAGTTTCAACAGTGTAAACCTCTCCTTGCCCTTCCATATCTCTGACAGAGTCTACACGTTCAGAGTGCTTCGTAGTATGGGTTTTCTGTAGAAACTTAGGAAGAGGTTGGGCTTCCATCTTGATCAAAGACAGAAAGGTGAGAACATATCCTGAACGAACTAGTTCGGTACAGGCAGGAGTTGGAGGCAAAAGCAGCCAAAAGAAAGTAAGAAACTTAAGAAAGTAAGCAGAAATCATGGGTAAGGCTTTTCAGCTTCCCTTAGGACGTGAATTTGGTAGTTTCTAGCTCTTTTTATCTTGTGGTGCAGAGAGATTGCAGCTGACATCTCAGATGGAAAAGGAAGGAGAAAAAGAGGAGGAGGAAAGAACCAGAATAAGGAGAAGATGGCCTTTCTACCCCAGGCTTTCTGTTTTTCTCGATTTGAGTATAAATCCCGTAGATATGAAAAGGTAGCTTTTAAAAGATTAACGTAGGGCAGTGAAAGCGTTAATGAAGGGAGTGAACAGCACAAGAGTTTAGGGATAAAAGGCAGAAGTTTTCATGAAAGAGGTAAGCCTGAAACTAGCCTTGAAGAATGGAACTAATGCTTAAAAGAAGTTTACATATATGTAGTTATATAGGTTGATTATATATATATATAAATCATATATATAATATATATATATGTATAATATGTAAATTATGTATACATGTAAATTATTTGTCTATTTTCTTCTCTTATTGGGGAGGGTGGGTTGGATAATGTACATTGGCTCTGAAATCAAACAGACCAGGCTGTAAATCCTGGCTATCAGCTGTGCAACTTTGGGTAAGTTACTTAAGTTCTCTGAGCTTCAGTTTATTTATAAGCTGGAGATAATAGAAGGACCCAGCTCATAGGGTTGCTGGGAGAGTTAAATAAAATAATCTATGAAAAGTGCTTAGCACAGGACGTGATAAATACTGAGTAATACTTAATAAGTGGTATCTAGTCTCAAGTAAGTTTATTGAACATGATTTGAAAAATATGAAGAAAAGCAGAACTAAAACCTTTAATAGTTTCATCACCCAAAGAAGAAAACCACAGTTAACATTTTGGAGTATACCTTTCCAGTTTTCAGTCACCTTTTTTTCTTTTTGTATTGCCAGTCATTCTGAATATAAAACTTAAATCTTAATTTTTTTTATCTAGTTCACATAGGATTTTCTCCCATCTTATTATAATCCTTAAAAACATTTTTAATGGCTAGGATAAATTAAATTGAATTCATGTATGTAATTTACTTAGTCATTCTCCTATTGTTAGACATTTGTGTGGATTCCAGGGTTTTTTTTCCTATTCTAAATAACTCAGTACTAAACAAGTCTGTGCATAAACCTCTTCTTTTATTTTGTGTTGTTTCTTTAGAAACCATGCCCAGAAATGAAATCACTGATGTAGAAGGTATCGACAGTTTTAATGCTCCTACATGTTGTCAAAAGAATTCTAAAGGCTTCTGGAAAAGGGGCTCCTATCTCCACACTCTTCCCTTACATCCCTCTTTTATTTTGCCTCTTTTCCAAGAGGAGGAGGAAAAAGAAAAAATATGAGTAACCAGAGGCCCAGGTACTCGGTGCGTCATCTTGACCAGTGGGCAGAGTCCCTGGGCAGAAAGAAGTCTGGAGGTGGGTACAGGTTCTCTCTTTTCCTGTCAGTCTGTTGAATGCAGTGTGGAGAGAAAGCTGACCCAGAGCATGAACTCTTGGAAGATGCCGAGATATTCCCTTGGCTTCCTTTTCTCCCATGTGGCAAGTAGGTCTGGGACCCTCCCTTGCCCCTGCCAGGGCTCCTTGCTAGGTTTGGAGGCAGATGCACTTTCTCTTGAGATCTTTCTGTGGCTCCACCTCATGGAGCACTGACAGATATGCATGTACACATTTCCTTGCAAACTGTCTGATTCAATATGCAGGCTGTAGGAGAAGGCTGCCCCCTTAAGTGTCTAGCGGGCAACCCCAGAGAAGTTTCATGCATCCTAGTTCTGTTTTAAGGTGCAGTCGAAGCTTGGCTAGAAATAAACTCCCCTTTGGAGTTTGCCTTCCTTGGGGGGTCTGTCCGTGGAGGTTTCATGTGTAAACCAGAGATAATAAAAGTCTCAGGTAGGATTTAGGTGCTCTCATCATCTCTGGCTGCATTGTTATCAAAATCTTCTAGATAGCTAGTGATGGAAATTCAGCCCAGGGACCTTAAGGAAAGTGGTGTGCTGGTAAATGCTTTACCACAGGGGGAAACAAAAGCCCTGATTTGCGGTGTTTAAAAGAATATCTTTGGGCTAGAAACTTCCCTATGGCTACAGAGTCAGGGCTCCTACCAAGGCTAATTACAAGCTCCAACTATTTAACAACGGGTTCCTAAAGTTCCTGAACATTTAACAATAGGCTCCTGCAAGCCAGAAGGGGTCCACTTAGGGAAGGGGCTGAGTGGCTCACATCATCAACGTGTGTGAAGAGCAGGGACACAGAAAAAGACCTCAGGAATGATGGGAAGCAGGGAATCCAGGGCCAACAGGATTCTCTGGGCAAACCAAGCTCCCCCACACACACAACCCCCACCACATCTCCAGATTTCAAGAGGTACGGCTGATGGCATTTTCCAGAATCACATTCTTGCTGATTCATAACCAAAGAAAAAGGAGGGCTTTGCCTACACCCAGCTCTGGTTTGGAAAATCCCATTGCAGGTGCAATCAGCCTTTATTTGTGTACTTGCCCCTTGGATCAGAGTGGATGCATTGCCTGAGGATTACAGGGTCTGCCAGAAGTGGGGAGGGGGAGTTGCTGGTGAGACAAACCCAATAATTACCATTACAGTAACCATCTCAATATTATCAGAACCTGGTGCTCATTTCTGCTAGTCTCCAAACTGGCTGAGCCTATAACAGCATGAAGGAGCTGTTTTATCCTACCTGTTATATAAATATTTGTAATCTCAACTGATTTCATAGACAAAATAACCCATTGGCATTTAAAATATTTCTATTTTGTATATCACAAGTGAGGTTAGCAATATGTTTCCATGAGTTAAATAACCATATTTTCTCTTTTGTGAGTTGTTTTCATGTCTTTTGATTCTGTATCTTCTGGAGTTTCAAGGCTTTTAAAAATATCACTTTGTTTAACAAACATTAACTAATCTGCTATTATAGGTCCAAGCATCTATTGGCACAGAAAATATAACAGCAAACAAGATAGGGTTCCAGTCTTCAGAGCATTTACCCTTATGCATATGGCCTTTTAAGATATTAATACACTAATATTTGCTTCTCATATTTATAACACATTTTTCTATATTCTTTTCTTATTCTTCAAAATAGTAACTTTACATTTTCATGTAGTTAAAACTGACATACTTTCCCTTTTTAATAGAAACTTTTTCTTCCATGCTTTTCCCTCTTTCATTTAAAAAATTTATTTCCTATTTGCCTCGGCTTGAAACTTGTATCCAATGGTTTAATTCCTTTGTAATTCATCATAGTACGTGGGTGAGCTGGGCTTCTAAACTGCTCATTTTTTTCCAAATATTTAACACCTATTGAAGTCTTTCCTTCTCCACTGATTTATAAAGATGACCGAGAGAATTTTGATGGATGGAGAGGTGAGGTAGGAGGTTGTTGAAGGGCAACTGGAATTGCTCAGTTTAGGGAAATGGTATGGGAAATGATGAGGGAGCGGGGAAATACAAGGCACTAATGGGAGGTGGAGTCTGTCTAGGATAAAGGGTCCATGTATTGTAGTGATTCTTAACCAGGGATGAACATATCTGTTGACTGGGAGTTTTAAAGAAGTACCCACGGCTGCATCCTGACATTAGTAGGTTTGATATGGTGCCAGTGATCATCCTTTTGTTAAAAGTTCCCTGGGCACTGCAGATGTAGGAAAGTGTAGGGAACAAAGCTAGTCAGATGATAAGAAGGGAGCAGAATGAGAGAGGTTTCAATGCCAAGATGAATTCAGTTGTGGGTCCAGGAAACCTCTGAGGGTGGAGTAGAAAGAATGTGGTCTTTGGACTCAGGCCGATGTAGGTCTCAGTTCCATTTTGCCACTTGGCAGACTGTGGCAGTGGTCCTCTCTCAGTCTCATTTTTCTATCCTAAACAGACTTAATACTATTTACCTAATAGAGCTGTGATGATTCAACAGGAAATCGAGGATAAAATGCCTGGCTCAGCACCTGGCACCTTAATTAATTCTCCTTTCTTCCTCTTGAATGAGCCTTTGGCTCATGCCAGGTCTGCCTCATGGCCGCCTTTGGGATGAACTAATGCAAGACATTTCTACAGCAAACACGCAAACAAGTCAGGATGAGAAACAGGAAGAGGTCTATGTTATCCTTCAAGCCCAGAAGTTTCAGACACCTTCAAAGAGGCTGCATCTTTTTCGAAAGGAATCGTTTTTCCTTAGAGAAATGGAGAGGAGCTTTGAACTTCACAAAGCCCTGGACCTCATACGCTTGGCAAAGGCAAAATCTGGCTTCACTACAGTCTGCCTCGGCTCAGTAGCAAAGATAATCCCAGCCCCTGGGCAGCTTAGCCTGTAAACCAAGGTTAGCTGTTGTGAAAATAACACAGGCGGGGTAATTTTTAAAAAATGCCCATGTAAATCTGTTTACAGAGCAAAGAATCTCCTTTCTCAGGATGGAAAATGCCATTACTTCTCAGAAGATGCACTTGCCTTAATTTCTATCATTGTAATTCATTTATAGAACTCACAAATATTTATTGATATCAGTTCTGTTTGACAACTACTTTGGAACTGGCCTCTGCATAGTAAGTACTCATTTAAAATGAGTTTTCCATGCTGCCCTATATTAAAGTTGGCGCCAAAATTTATTTTAGGATTGGGTGCTAATTAGTATTCCTTGGAGGGCACTCATCCAAGAAGCAGTGAGGTAGAAAGGGAAAAGAGTTTGGAATCAGACACATGAGGTCTTAAACCTTGGGTCTTGATAGGGATGAGCAGTGTGACTTTAGGGCAATTGCTAACTCTCCAGGCCCCAGCCTTATTTTTCCATAAAGTGAGAATGTCTTCCATATTCCAAAGCCAGTGCTCTTCTTGGAAGCAGCAGCATTTGGTTGTGTAGAGGAGAAAGCTCATTCATTCTGGAAGACAGAACTTGTGTGGTACCAGAGAGGAAAGAGAGAGGGGCCAGCCTGCCCTCAGGGAAGGGTATGTTCAGAAACAATGAGAGAGAACACTGGGACAGTCAAAGAAGGGCCCTTCTGCTTTGTACACTGTTCACAGCCCAAAAGCCCAGGCTTTAGGATGGGTGTCTTGGAAACCCCTGGATAAGGGATGGATAGGCTTGAGTGGTTCTTGCCTGCTTTGCCTTAGTTAGACATCCGAGAAATAGATCAAGGGAGGGATGGTATTTTTTTCACTTGAAGAAAGAACAAGGGGACCTAGGTTTATTGAAACAAGAAGGGCTTAAATTAGATGGTAATAACATAACCTCTTCACTCTGAGAAAAGTATAAGAATCCTATGTCGTTAAGGCGCCTCCTTTCTAAGAGACTTTAAATCTCCGGGTTGGCAGCGGCTCTTATGAGATCATTAGTTACTTCAGTCTCCACTACATACTGGATACGTTTCCTGAATTACTGTGATGCTCACTGTGTTTGAAAGTTTCCTGGTAAATTAATAAATTCCCTTGCTCTCATTCACCCCCTTCCAAGCAGAAACCTTTGCAGAGGGTAATCTGAGTTGTAAAGAGCAGGCTCTTAGTCCTGGCACTGGGTCTCTAAAGCCCATGAAGATGCTGGGCTAAAGTCTACGGCCATGCCACCCTTGAACAAGCCCGATCTTATCTGATCTCGGAAGCTAAGCAGAGTCGGGCCTGGTTAGTACTTGGATGGGAGACCACCTAGGAAAACCAGGTGCTGTGGGTGTTTAAAAAAAAAAGGGAGACTGTAAGCTGACAAGGTCCTTGCAATCTGTGAGGTCAACCAAGGGTTGCCTCGCCTAAAAAATAAAATAAATAAATAAATAAAAAAGATGCTGGGCCCAGAGCCCTGGCACCTGCCCTTCCTCTAAGGGGTCCCTATCAGTGAAGGAGCCCAAACTGATCAGAAGTCACAGAATCTGAACTGCTGGACTCACCCTCTATATCATTTTGAAAGCTGAGGAATTCCATCAAAGTGACGCATATGACATTTACATACAATTCTGGTATCACTTAAAGACCTAAGGATTTTCAGAACAAAGGTCAAAGTAAGGAAACAATAAGGAGGGATGACCAGGCGTTAATGGTTAGGGGCACCAGTCCATACAGGACAGTGAATTCAGTTCACCAAGCTGCTACTGAGCTCTTACTAGGTGCCAGGTCTTGGTTTGGGTACTGGGTGGTGGTGGTGGGAGAGATCCAGAGATAACAGTGATAATAACGATGATGATAAAAACAGCAACATGTACTGCGAATTGACTATGTGCCAGGCATTGTATTGATTGAGTCATTTATGCAATAAATAGTGGGGACTTCATAAATACTTGGATGAATTGCTCACTCATCCCAGCTACACTGGCCTCCTCTCTGCTCCTCAGATGCACCCAGGGCCTTTGCATCCTCTCTTTTCTCTACCTGGAAGATGCTTCTTCCAGATATTTGACTGGCTGGCTCCCTCATTTCCTTCAGGTCTTTATGCAAATGTCACTTTCTTAGTGAGGTCTCCTTGATCACCTAATCTAAAATTACAACCTTCCTTTCCATCCCACAGCCTTCCTGTTTCCCTTTCCCCACTTTACTTTCCCCCTTTAGCTCGTCTAACACACTGTATTATTAACTCATGTGCTATTGCCTGGTCTCCCCTGCTGGTGTGAGAGCTCCATAAGGGTAGGAATTTTGGACTCTTTGTTTACTGTTCTGGTCCCCTTGCCTAGGTCAGATGATCAATTTTGTTCAGTGCATAGACAGAAGGAAATATTTTCTCAGTATCAATTATCCACCATAATAAGCACTGAGGATACTGCAGTGAATAAGGCATACAGGTTTTTGCCCTCTAGAGGTCCATGGCCTAGTGGGGATAAGATATTAAACTAATTACATAATAATCTCCATCCTGTTAAAACAGAGCTTACAGGGTGCTTCACTGATATTATTTCATTGAAACCTTGCAACAACCCTGAGCCATTATAGTATGACCTATAGTTTAAGTTTATAAATACTATTTTAGTTTTTTCTATAGCTGAAAATATCCAGATAGGCTTTGAATTATAGACAGGCTATGTTTATTTAGTTGACACATATTAATAATTATTATGTGTATGTAACTTTCAGTTATAATGGTCTTTTTCATATTCATTACTTTCTATGACCCTTACAAAGTAGTCATGCTACTCTATAAACGTGAAGACTGAGGACTAGAGAATTTAGGTAACTTTCCAGAACCAAACAACCTAGTTTGTTTTTCAGAAAGGATCAAACCCAGTCTGTATCCTTACCATTCGTCCTCATTCTGAGGAACCAAAATGATGGAGGGGCCATCGAGTGGGTGGGTAGGGGGGACAAGTGCTCAGGAACCAGATTTTCTGAGAGAAGGAGTTGATTAGGACTTCCAGGTTGGACAGCTGGGGAGAAGAGCCTGAATAAAGAACAAAGGCTCGCAGGTGGCTGTAGGGCAGGGAGAGGCAGGTTGAATAGAGTCCTAGGTGGGAGAGGAGATAGTTCCCACACCCTCTTCCCACACACACTCCTCTCATTGTGGTTTGATTCTAACAAGGAGATATGGGAGATTCTTGAACAAGGCTGGGACAGGATGAAAATGATCTCTGGGGAGCAGGGTTTTGAAAGCAACTTCTCCATCCCAATTGCTTAGGAACCCATCATATCCACACATCTTTTTGGTTAAATTGGCAACACACATTTATAGATGCTACCTGAACCTATCATAACACATTGCATTTTGATATAATGCCTATTTCTACTAAACTTTCAAAACTTTGTTATTTTCCCAACACCCCACCCCCCTGAAAAGTGTACCTCGAGAGTGTGGGATGCTGAGAATCAAAAGCTTAGCACTGTAAGTTATGTACTGCCATATCTATCTAATTATCCATCCATCAATGTATTGACTGCTTCCTACAATCCAGGCAAACTGCCTGGCACTGGGGATAAGAAAAGGGGCAGGTACCAGTCTTTGCCCTGAAAGTTCTCGTGTGGATGACGGTTAAGTAAATAGGCAATTACAATACCACATGGTAAGTGTATGACCCATCTGGGAGCTGGGAGGAGCACTCAGCCAGGATGAAGGTGGGTGCAGGAAAAGGGTCAAGGAAGCTGAGTTCCTCAGAGAAGAATCCAAATTAGGGCACCTGTAAGAAAGCTTAATCTGGTTATAGAGTAGGAAGGAATTTGAAGAAAAAATGAGGCTAGAGAGAGAAGCAGGGGCCAGATTATGGAGGGTTTTTAAATTTTATGGGGTGTAGTTACATAGTGTAGCGGTTAGCACGTCTGCTTTACACACAGAAGGTCCTGGGTTCATGCCCCAGTGGAGCCACAGTCTGTGATCTACAGCCACACCACCCTGAACAAGCCTGATGTTTGATCTTGGAAGCTAAGCAGGGTTGGACCTGGTTGGTACTTGGATGGGAGACCACCTAGAAAGACTAGGTGCTGTAGGCAAAAATAATAGTAAAAGGAAGAAATTTTATGCCAATGCGTTCTCATTATCTATCTACATCCATATCTATTGATCAGTCGATCAATTAAATTGATCGATCTACAATACCCCTAAGGGGTGAAACATGTGTCCATCAGCAGCGTGGTGAGAGGGAGCAGTTGTGGAGTTGAATTACTAGTCTCAGGTTGTGATACGGCCATGCCCAGCCTCCCCAGTTTGAGATTCATGATGTTTATTAAGAGTTCTGATTTTATCAGAGGGCAAACTGGCCTTAGATAAGCAACTTCAGCACATTAAGCTTTGTCTTCTGATCTGTCTGTGTGGTAGCTGCGAGTGTGCGTTCTAGGTTCAACTGCCTGGACTCCAGCCTGACTCCTCCCATTCTCAAGTTGTCCACCTTCATTGGTAAACTGGATCAGTACTACCGTGGTGCCTACATCAAAGGCTCACTGACGATGGGAGATGGTAATCCATGTTAAGCTCCTGGCATAGTGCCTGGCACACAGTAAGTAATCAGTAAATGTCAACTTACTGTGATATTATAGCTCCCCTGTAGCTTAACAGTGTTAGCAATCATCCTTTGTCATCCTCATCCCCATTGTCATTGCCATCATCGTCACCACTGCCATCATCATCAGTCCCATCATCATGATAGTTGATGTCTAGGAGGTCATTCCTCACTGGGCTCCCCGCCTCCACTCTCCTTCATTGTGGTTGTCTTACGAAAGAGAAGGCTCTGTGTGGAGTAGCGAGATTTTAACAATGTGAAATTCATAACATTTATTGAGCTTCATACTTTGTGCCAGGCATTGTTCTAGATACCAGGGCAGACAAGCGTGAGCTAAATAAATTCCTCACTCATGCAACTTATAGTCCAATGAGAAGAGACAGGCAATAATAAACAGGTAGTTATGTCAGAGAAAAATGAATATTATAGAGAAAAATAAAGCAGGGAAAGAGGATACTGTCTCGGGTTGGGCAGTTCTTATTTATAGAAGATGGTCAAGGAGGAGTACTCTTAGAGGTGACATTTGAATTGAGTGAGTGCAGGACACTTCAATGTGGATACCTGGGGATAAAGTTCATCAGGCACAGAGAACAAAATTACAAAGGGTCCAAGGTAGAAACATACCTGGCATATTGAGGGGAGTAAAGGAGGCCTCTGTGGCTGGATGATAGTGATCAGGGGTGTGAGTAAGAGGGGATGATATCAGAGAGGGCAGCAGAGGGTTAGAACATGGGGGCTGTGGAGGTCATAATAAAAACTTTGCCTTTTACTCTCACTGACTTAGTGGGTTTCAGGAAAAGGTATAACATGATTGGACACATTTCCAGGGGTTGCTCTGACTAGTGTGTTGAAAACAGACCACAAGGCAGTGAGTGCTTAAGCAGGGAGGCCAGTATGATACTATTTCAATAACCCAAGTGCAATTTGGTGGTGACTTGGATCAGTGGGGTAGTGGTGCAGGTCACAAGAAGAGGGAGATGCTGGATACATTATGAAGATAAAGACAATAAGAGTTGCTAATATATTGCACTGGGTATGGTGGGTGGTGAGAGAAAGAGAGGAGTGAAGGATATTTCCTGAGCAACTAAATGGATGTTATCAGTGTGTGCTGGGATGAGGAAGACTGTGCCTGAGCAGATGTGATGGAGAACATCAATTTAACCTTCACAATGCCTCTAGAGGGTAGGACTATAGTTATCTTCTGTAAAAACTGGGACTCAGTGAGGTGAAGCCTGTGGTCTAGAAGCTACATATGGTGCTAGGAGCTCTAAGTAATGATTCCTCTACTGCATGGAGCTACAGGATTTGGAACTGGGGAACTCCTGGGAGGTTGAACCACTGAGGTTGTGAGGGGCGGTCCTAGCTCTCCAGAGCCAAACTCTAAAGGAGGCACCCATCTCTAACACACACCCTGTGTGCAGTGTGTTCAGGCTCATGCCTTGGCCCCTGGGGGTCTTGTCAACTTGGAACAGAAAAGAGGCAATCAGCTGTACTAGGGGCTTCCTATTTAGGCCTTCTAATGGAAATGCAGAAAACCAAGAAGGCTGCAGGCTTTCAGAGTTCTACCTTGTAATTTATGATCCACATAGTCCACTGGTGTTTAGGAGCGGCTTTGCACATGATGGGGGAAGGAAAGGTATCTTCAGCTCCTCCTGTCTACACACAGTCCTGACCATCCAACACACTCTAGGGAAAACGAACAGGAAAAGAGACAAGATAAGTCAGTAGAAAAAGAAGGGAAATTTCCTCTAACTACAGGGTGTGCTGACTCAGAAAATGGGGTAGAAGAATGGAAACCTCCATGAAGACCTTCTGGTGCCTTCCTGCTCTAGAAGATGCACTTTCACAACTTACCAACCTCCTCAGCCAAACACCAGGCTTCAGAGAGGAAAACACTGTCTGCTTTTTCAAAGTTAAACACATCAGAGCCTGTGGTCTATAAGCCACATATGATGCTGGGAGCTGCAAGAAATAATGATGAAAGAAAATCGTTGAAATCTAGACATAGAAGGTCTGTGTGGCTATACTTTTACTCAGTTGACTCTGCAAATTGTGTTAGCTGCCTGTTATTCACTGAACACTGCTACATGCCCAGTATCATGATGTCCCTCATTAAATCCTCGCAACAACCTGGTGAAGAAGTTTTTATTACTCCCATATCACCGAGGAAGACACTGGTTCAGAGGAGTCACACTCTCCAGTCAGTCATAGAGCTGAATTTGAATCCAAGTCAGTCTATTCCAGGCCCTCTGTCTTAACCAACATATTTCACTGCCTCCCAGAGGAAAAGGAGAAAGGGGAAATACTGAAAATAGTAACGATCCCCTCCCCCTCCCCTCTATTCTCCCAGTGCTCAGAAGCCTACAGTTTAAATCAACTTAAGCATTTTTAGTATTTATTTCTGATAACAATCAGATGACTATTTTCTCTAAGGAATAGATTAGTAATAAGAAAAGTCTTCAGAGAGGTGACCTTGTAAGGAGGTTAAGTACATTTTTCAAGGCCGTAGTTAGTTTGATGGAAGAACTAAGGCTAAAAATGCAGGGCACCTGCCTCTCAGGCCAGAGATTGGCCAAGTCCTCAAAGGTGCTTTACAAGTTATCACTGCTTCTGCCCTAATGCAGATGACTGCGTGAGGATAGTTTTTTTTTTTCTTTTTGTGCACCAGAGCTTTTAAACACAATCTGAACTTAGCTGAAGTTTTTAAACAAGGTTTTTCTAGCACCTTCTGATGAGTTAGTGTTCTTTTTTTCCTTTGGCATCTCCTCTCCCCATACCCCCCCACCCCGGGTCAGAGTTGTGTGCCCTGTTGAACTAGGAAGTTCCTATTACAACCCCTGATATTTAGCTGCAGTGTGGATGTTCCTGCCTCTGTGGGGGGCAAATAATTATATTTCTAGAACTTGCTATAATTTACTCTGGCCTCCTACACTAATAGCTACTGTCTGGCTGGCTTCTACACACCTCTGCAATCTGGACCCACTTCAGCAAGCTCATCTCTTTCTTTCCCATACTGAAGCATACACCTTTCATGTCAGACAGGTGTCCTGGGTGCACCCCATTTCCGCCACAGAAATATCCTCCCTGCTCTCCTCCTATGCAAATTCTATCTTCAAGGCTTTGCTCAATACTTTTTTGCCCCAGACTTCCCCATGTACAGCCCAGTGGTGTGCTTTCCAAGTTCCCTTTACAGTTATATTTTCAACCACATAATATAGCCCTCAAAATGTTTCTGCATATTTCTCCAAATGTACCTCAGCCCCTTAAGGGCAGGCACGCATGTGTTCATTAACTAGAGATTTTTAGAAGCACCTTATACAGTGAGATACAGATAAATATAAGTAATGGTTGCTTCCTCTCCTCAAGGATGGGAGACTCTAATAGTTTGCAGACATCTATCTTGCACACAGTAGGCCATAAACAAAGGTTCTCTATATTAAATATGTGTGTGTGTGGTGATTCTCATTGTAATTATTTGCTGTCTGTAAGTCCCATGAAAGGTATCAGGTAGTGTTATAGGGAAGACATCATGAAAGAGGTGACATTTGAGCTAGGCCTTAAGGGGCAAGGGGATGTTTTTTAAAAACAGAATTGGGAGAACAGGCAGAAGAAAGTGTTCTCATAGTGCATTGCCAGGCATACATCAGACACCACGTTCAGGGGGAAAGCAGTTGAGTGAGTTCGGCCCCGGCCCCAGCACCAAGCAGCCTTAGTGAGAGTGGGCAAGTTGCTTAATTTCCTTGGGGCCTCCATTTCCTTCCCACTCTGAATTGATTAAGGGAAACAGGCTCTGGAAGCAGCAGAAGGAGGTTCAAGTCATGGCTGTTTGACCTTGAGCCAAGCATTTGGGGCGGGGGCTCAGCCTCAGTTTCCTTCCCATAAAATAGGTAAAATAACTCCTACCTTACAAGGTTTTTGTGAGCTTTTAAGAACACAGTTAAGCACAGTCATGACATTATTATATATATATTTTTCTATCAAAGTAGGAGCGACAATCCTATCCGCCTCCAAGTCAGCGCGCAGCTGCTGGTTTCCCGCACACAGCACAGAATCTGTCCCTAGAAGGGGCTGTAGACAGACTATGGGACCCCCAAAGGCAGCCCTTTTCAGAAAGGGCTTCAGAAAAAAAGTAAACAGTGTCGACAGTGGAGTGACTGGGCTAAGTGGGGCTCTCAGTAAACGTGTTTCCATGAACAGACTTCACACAGTCCAAGAATCTTTGCTAACTGTCCCAAACATTTCTCTGGGGTTGACTGGATTTTACACAGCCCTTTCAGCCTGGGCCTTCAAACTCAAGCTAAGAGCCGAGGCCCAGCCCCGTGGCAGGCTTGGAAGGTGGGTTGGGGAGGCGGGGATTCCCCAACTCCCGGCTAGAAGAAATCCGGGATCTGTTCCCGCCCCCTTACTCCCACTCCCAGGGGCAGGGCTCCTGGGATGCTCCCTCTTCATTTCCTCTCTCCGCACGGGTCAAGAAAGGAAGGGGGCTCGCACTTGGTTTACTGTGCACCGGGTCATCCCCCCCCTTCTCTTTTCCCTCCCACCGGCCTGGCCACCCCCTCCTCGGCCGCCTATCCCCGTGGCCCCCGTGGCCCCTGCTCAGTCGCCAGTCTCAGTCCCGGTCGACCCACCCTTTGGCCACCTCGGCCGCAGGACCCCGCCTCTGGGGACCCGCCCAGCCACGTTCTCCACCTCCGCCACTTCTGCCGCCTGCCAGGGCCCCCGTGGTCCCCGTTCTGCCACCGCTCACACCCCCCCCTCCCAGCCCGCGCTTGGTCACCACCCTCCCTCCACCCGGCCTGCGTAGATCCCGCCTGGCCCCCCACTCGCCCCCGCCCCGCCGCAGGGCCGCCCCCAGCCCTCGGAGGGCGCCCCCCACCGCGCGCGGGGTCGCGGCGGCGGCGGCGGGGGGAGGGGCGGCCCGGCCCCCGCGTGCGTGGCAGGCGCTCCCGGCTCGGCTCGCCCGGCCTCCCTGCCCGGGAGGCGGGGTCGGCGCCGCGGCGGCGGGGGCGGCAGCGGCGGCGGAGGCAGAGGCCCCCTCCTCCTTCCTCCCTCGCCCGGCCTCCTTCCTCGCCGCCCGCCCGCCCGCTCGCTCTCCCGGCCGCTCCGACGCCAGCAGCGCCCCGCGTGCAGCTCGCTCGCCCAGCCCCGCGGGGACCCGAGCAAGTTCCGCGGCCGCGCGCCCCGCTCGCTCGCCTCGCAGCCCCGCGGCCTGAGCCGCCGCCGCCGCCGCCGCGCCCGCCATGCCCTCGGCCAAACAAAGGGGCTCCAAGGGCGGCCACGGCGCCGCGAGCCCCGCCGAGAAGGGCGCCCACCCGTCGGGCGGCGCGGATGACGTGGCGAGGAAGCCGCCGCCCGCGCCGCAGCAGCAGCAGCAGCAGCCGCCGCCGCCGCCCGCGCCGCACCCGCAGCAGCACCCGCAGCAGCACCATCCGCAGAACCAGGCGCACGGCAAGGGCGGCCACCGCGGCGGCAAGTCCGCCGCCGCCGCCGCCGCCGCCTCGTCCTCTGCGTCCTGCTCGCGCAGGCTCGGCCGCGCGCTCAACTTTCTCTTCTACCTCGCGCTGGTGGCGGCGGCCGCTTTCTCGGGCTGGTGTGTCCACCACGTCCTGGAGGAGGTCCAGCAGGTCCGGCGCGGCCACCAGGACTTCTCTCGGCAGCGGGAGGAGCTGGGTCAGGGCTTGCAGGGCGTGGAGCAGAAGGTGGGTACCCCCGGCTCCCCTTACCCCCCCCCATCCACCCGGCGGCCGCTCCCGCACCCACGGCCGGGCCGCCTCGTGTCCCTTCGTGCCCTTCAGGCCGGGCCCTCCCCGCCCCGTCTGGCCCAGGCCCTCCACGGCCAGTTCCCCGGACGCCCCCTCCCCGGCCCCCTAGTTGCGAGGCAGTCCCCAGACCCTCTTTGTTAATGGCCGCGGAGGAATCGGCCCGAGGGATGGATGGACCGCCGCAAGGGTGGGCCAAGGGCCTGTCACAGGACATTAGCGGTGACCTGTAAGGAAGCCGGCAGGCTCTGGGGAGCCCATTCTTCTTGCATTAGGAACCGCTGAATGGACAGAGTTGTGTGAAAGGAGGTTGGAAGGGAAGCCAGCGCATCCCTGGAAGCCTCTGGCAAGGCCGCACGCACCTCCTCGGCTGACCCAGTGGGAGACATCTGAGCCAGTTTTTAATAGACCCGCGCGGCCCGGGGAAGGAAAAGCTAGTAGTCTTATTCATTTGCGAAATTCAAATGAAATATTACATATCTCTAGGCCCCCTTGTCTTTTGGACCAGTGTATCCATGCGGGCCTTTGAATCTGCACTCTTCAGCCTTAGAGGACAAGCCCCCCCAATACTAGGTCATATTGGCGAATAAGACCACTGGGCACATTTATGTGGTGTTTAGAGGGTTTACTTATTATCTAATTCTCATAGCAACCCTGGGAGGGAAGTGGGTCTGGCAATTTTGACTCCATCTTCCAGACCAGAAAATTGAGAGTTAGAGAGATTAAGTGAATTGATAAAGACCCCAGCTGGCGAGTGGCGGACTATATGAGAATGACTAGGCCACTGGCCAGTTTGTGGTCCACAGGGTCCTATTTCAGGTGTGGACGAATACAACTTTCAACACAGTTGCTTAGCTTCCACCTTTCTGTGTGTGTTTTTTTTTTTTTTCCACACCAAGTGCAACTCCCTCAAATCTTATTCCTCCTCCTCCATCCTCCACTAATGTCATTTCATTGCTCAATGAAAAGTTCGTTGCCTAATTGAAACAAAAAATCCCGCCACCACTTAGGAGCCCGGAACTGCTGCCTCCTTTCCCAGCATGCTACCCATACTGCCAAGTTTCTCTGGAGTATGTAGGACTAGGAATTTCCTCTTAAGACTAGTGGAGCAACTGGAATGAGTCAGCCTGCTCAGTGTGGCAGGCCATGGGAGGTGACTTTTGGAAGAGAATTAAGTAGGCAGCACTGCTTTGCATATCTTGAATGTTAAATCATCCTTAAAAAATAGACATGCTGCTGCAGTGTAATCACTAGGTTCCCATTTTCTTCCCAATGATCTACCCACTTACTAATCAATCATAATATTTATTGAAGTCTGATAGTCATACGGCTCTGCGTAGGCCTTGTGGAGGGTATGAAGATGGAAAAGACACAAATTGTATTTGTGAAGCTGCACATAAGTAGGTTTCGTTGGGGGATACTGGGGAACTATCCAGAAGAGAGAGTGTGGTGTTGGCCTAGGCTTGTATCCTGGTGGCTGGGCTAGAGGCAGTTGAGATCTAGTTGAGATGGATAACTGTTGAGAGAAGGAATGAAGAACACACAGGCAGGGGTCTACCTTGAGCATGTTTAAGGGAAGGTACGTGGCTACCCTGAGTGTGATAGAGTAGCATTCAGGAAGTTGTGAGATTGAGGCCCAAATGGGGGTGGTCCTGAATCCAGGCTGAAGAAATTGGGCTTTATTCTCTTTGCTTCCTCCCTGTCCCTCTTATTTCCTCCTTTCTGGCCCTCCATTCCTCCATCACAGCTATGCACAGAGTACATTTCTCTTTGGGATTCATTCTCTACACAAAGGGGAGGGCCCCATTTAGATTTTTGAGAATCCACTCAGCTATAAACTGTTGAAATAATGAGCACTATTTTATTAATTTTAATTTACTAGTGTAATCAAGCTATTACTCAGTGCCTCATATTTATTGTGCATTCATCTCTTTCACAGCAACCCCAAGAGCTAAGTACAGTTGACCCTTGAACAACACAAGTTTGAGTTTGGGTCCACTTATATGTAGGTTTTATTTTAGTAAATACATACAGTACTATAAATATATTTACCTTATGATTTTCTTAATTTTTTTTTTCTAGCTTTACTTTGTGAATACAAGTCTGTAATATGTATAACATAGAAAACATGTGGTAATTGACCATGTTGTCAGTAAGGCTTCCAGTCAACAGTAAGCTCTTAGTAGTTAAATTTTGGGGGAGTAGGAAGTTCAGTGCATTTTTGACTGTGTGGGGTCTGGTTCTCCTGACTTTGCACAGTTACACAATTAGTATGTGGCAGGGCTAGGATTTAAACCACAGTTACCTCCTAGAACACTTGTGACCGCTCATCTGTTCATTTTGTTATCTTTCCCATGCCTTGTCTGGTATGTAGTAGGTGTTCAATTAATGCTTATTCCATTGACTTGGAACTCACAACATGCCCAAAACAGTATTAGGATTTTCCACAGTATGTGGCCACTTCTGTCTGTACCTCTGGATAGTCAGTAAATAAGTTATTTTGTATTGAGGAGTGAGTAGTGATGGGTCAACCTAAGTTTGAACCCCTTTCTCACTCGATGTGAGGCTTGGTCCAGGGGCGGGGTTTGGTCCTTAGCAGAGACATATATTAACAGCATTATTATTCATAATTAGTATTTACTACTATTCTACTTAGTATTCACATATTAATGCCCCACATTCTATTAAGTGCTTCACAGCCACCCTCGGAGGCAGGTACCATTTATTAGTGCCATTTCACAGATGGGCCAGCTGATCCTGGAACAGTTGTGTTTCTTGTTCATGGTCCCATACAGATCTTAAGTTGCAGAGCTGAAGGGCCCAGTTGCCCTGGCAGATCCAGGGTGGCCTAAAATGATTATAGGAGTAAGCTTAGGCCTAGTGGGGACAGTTTAATGAGGTAGTTGCTATGTGTAGAAGAGTGAGTTCTCTGATTATATTTCTTTGTTTTCCTGTCTTCACTCTGGACCAGGAGTCAGGGCTTTGGGTTTAGGCAGCATCTCCTCCAGTCACTCATTGCACTTTGATTATGCCTCTGCTTGAGAATTTCACAGAGAGGTTCAGAGCTCAGGTTCTGAAATCACATATTCTCGGGTTTTGATGCTCAGCTCCAACACTTCTCAGTCTACTCATCTGTAAAATGGAGGTCAGTGGGAGCCACCAACTCATGAGATTATTATGAGGATGTAATGAGGTGATGATGTCTCAAGTACTTTGCATAATTATTGGTATATAGTAAGTGCCCTGTTGAATGTTGTCACCACAACTCCCCCCTACCCCCAAGGCTATAAGCTCCTTGAAGTCAGGGATTTCGTCCTAGCTGTTATTCTGTCTCTGGTATCTTGCCTAACACCCACAACGTAGTGGCATCCCACATTTATTGGGGGAACAGAAGTATCCATTATATATTAATTATAAAGAAGGTCTTTGCACATAAAGATGAACAACTCATAACAGCATCAGTGTGGGGACAATTTTTGTGTTCTTTTCATAGTGTTGGAAGTTGACTGGTTTGCCTTCATCCATATGTAATTTCTGATCTAGTCCCCTTCCTAGTCATTTGTTAAGAGTCAGCCTCAGGGGTGACAGAGATCAGAGGGGAAATAGACCAGCTTCGTCTTCATCAGGCTTTGCTCTGTTAATTCTTTTATTCTTTGATTCATTCAGAAAACATAATGAATGCCTGCTATGTTGCAGGTACTGTGCTCACCTGGTCACACCCCTATTCTGAGTGCTATGCTTAGAATAGGCAAGCAGTGTGATTATGTAACCTAATTTCAGAGGTGAATTATTTCTAGTGGCCTTTATGACTCAGGTTATATTTGGTTGGGCAGGGAAATTGTCTAATACTCTGGACTACCTGAGAAACTTAGTCTAATTTGTTTTAAAATCAGACTGGCGGAAGCCAGAAGGGACTTTAGAAACCTGTTTGTTAATAGACAAGGAGCTTGGGACTTAGAAAGTGAGTGTGACTCATTTGTGCTCAAAGAGCTGGTTATTGACGGGGCTGGAATCAGAGCCCACAGGTTTTATAGTGTTTTCCCTTTGGCACTGGGCTGAGGATTGTCTAGGAATCTCCAGACTTCTGAGCTACTTAAGAAGAAAGATTAAACAATGATAAGATGATAGTTAGAATTTATTGATCATTCATTATGTGTTAGACACAGTTTCAGCACTTTACATACATTAACTCACTTAATCCTCAAAAGACAGTTTAGAGAGTCAGGTACCATTTTTGTTCCCATCCAGCAGCTAAGGAAACCAAGGCACAGTTAGGTTAAGTAACTTGCCCACAATCACACAGTTGGGAAATGTCCAAGCTAGGATATGAACATAGGCAGTCTGGTTTTAGAGCCCATGCTATTTTATTTTTTAACTTTTTATCGTGGAAATGTTGAAGTAAAAAAACAAAAGAAGAGATCAATATAGGGAATCCCATTTCAATAATTATCAACTTTTTCTATTCTTGTTTTCAACCCATTACCACTCATCCTGTTTTTTGGGTCTGGAGTCAGAGAAGTTTGACCGTGAAGCACTCTACTGGTTTCTCGTGTTCTCCAGATACTCTCAGTATTGGAAAATGGCCCTGGACTTGTGAATGGCCATAGCATAGGCAGAGAAGCTGGCTTGTCCTTAGTTGGAAGATTCAGCAGGCACAAGTGGGAGCAGGGCTTCAGGAAGTGTTGGCAGTTCAGTTTTAGGCCCTCAGAAGGGCCTGTGTTGCCTGGCAGACCCGTGGATAGTGAACTAGGAACTAATTTTAAAATTCATCCTGACTGACACATTAGTTCACCCAAAGGATTTTAGGATTAATTTAGGTAAGACTTCTTTTCTTTCCTCTCCTTGCTTCTTTTCACAAAACACAGTATATTAACTAAGTTAACAATAATTCTTGATTATCTTCTAATACCCAGTCCATAATCAGATTTTCCTGATTCTCTCAAAAATATGTCTCTTTTACAGTGGTTTATTTGAATCAGGATCCATTTAAGTCCACACATCACATTTGATTGATAAATCACCTTAATTTCCTCTAATCTGTAATAGTTCCTGTCTTTCCTTTTTTAAAATGCCATTTAATTGTTAAAGAGCCTGGTTATTTGTTATTAGAATTTTCCACATTGTGGTTTTGGCTGATCGCCTTCTTGTGCTATTTCTCTTGTTTGTTTTCTGTGAATTGGTAATGAGAGAGACTTGATAGATTCAAATTAATCATTTCTTTCTTTTCTTTCTACAAGAAAGCGTTCTAGGAGACACCCCGTGTCACATCAGGATAAAAGCCCAGGTCATTAGTCATTATACTGCTAGCCTCTCAGTACATTAACCCAGCTCTCTGGGGTAGTTCCCAGGACAGACCTTGTTCTGTGTAGAATTTATTTAGAATGAATGTGTAATGGCCAACAGGATCATAATGTATTCACAAAGCCAGAGAGTTCTCAGGGATCATATGGTCCACTGCTCCCATTTTGCAGGTGAGGACAGTGACTTGTTCAGGGCCACCTGAACGAACCCTTGTTTCTTGCTTCTCGGTCCAGTGTCTCTCATGTGCCTCAGCCTTTTACCTATGAACACTTGTGAGACTTTCAATTGCAAAAGCTAGAAACTCAGCTCAAAGTGGCTTAAAGAGAGAGGGAGGAAGGGAGGGAGAGAGAGAACTCATTGGCTCAAACCAGAAAGCTGAAAAGCAGATTCCTTCAGGTATAGCTGTATCCAGGGATCAAATTGTGTCTTCACATTTTGATTGTGCTATCTCTCACTTCTGCTTCCTTCTGTTCTGGCTTGATTCTTAGACTGGTGTTCATTCACTGGTCTGAGCAGCTCCACGCTTCCCTTACTCTGTAGCTAGCAATCCCAGAAGAAAGAGAGGTTTCTTTTCCCAGTAGATGTAACAGAAGTTCTGGAATTGACTTTCTGGCCTGCCTTAGGTCACATGCCCATCTCTGGGCTAAGCACTCTGGTTCCAGGTTGGGGGGGCAAGGAGGATAGAAGGTGATGATTAGTCAGGCTTGGGTTACATACCATCCCTGGAGCACTTGGAGTGGCCCTCAGGTTAGTCTCCCAGACCACATGGATTGTGGAAGGATGGTTCTCCCAAGGAAAATTGTGGTGCCATTCTAGAAGAGGAGGGATCTGGAGGCTGGGCAGACAAAAAAAAAAAAGTTTCGTGTATGTGTATATAACTCATCAGCTCTCCTCAGCAGTAACATCTGGATTTTGGTTGCAGGTACAGTCTCTGCAAGCCACATTTGGGACTTTTGAGTCCATCTTGAGAAGCTCCCAACATAAACAAGATCTCACAGAGAAAGTCGTGAAACAAGGGGAAACGGAGATCAACCGGATCAGTGAAGTTCTGCAAAAACTCCAGAATGAGATTCTCAAAGACCTCTCGGATGGCATCCATGTGGTGAAGGACGCCCGGGAGCGGGACTTCACGTCCCTGGAGAACACGGTGGAGGAGAGGCTGACGGAGCTCACCAAGTCCATCAACGACAACATCGCCATCTTCACTGAGGTCCAGAAGAGGAGTCAGAAGGAGATAAATGACGTGAAGGCAAAGGTCGCCTCTCTGGAAGGCCCCGAGGGGTACAAGCAGGATTTGAAAGCCTTGAAGGAAGTTGTGAAGGAAATACAGACCTCTGTGAAGTCCAAAGAAAAGGACATAGAGGCCCTGCGAAGCACTCTGCAGACCATGGAGTCTGATGTCTACACTGAGGTCAAAGAGCTGGTGAGCCTCAAGCAGGAGCAGCAGAAGTTCAAGGACGCGGCCGAGTCACAGCGCCTGACGCTTCAGGCGCTCACGGAGAAGGTGTTGCGCGCCGAGGAGGCGGTGGCGCGCCTGCCCGAGGAGCTGCGCAGGCTGGAGGCGGAGCTGCGCCAGCTGCAGGCCCAGCCCCTCAGGCCGGACGAAGATGGGGTTCTCCGGAACGCCGACGCCCTGGACGTGCTGCAGAGGCAGAGCCAGGGCTTGGACTCCCGGCTGCAGGCCGTGGAAGGTGGCGTCCAGGCCGTGCAGGCGGCCTCCGCGCGGCAGAGCGAGAGCCTGGAGGCCCTGCTGGCCAAGGGCGATGAGTGCGAGCAGCGCCTGGCCGCCGTGCAGGAGCGCCTGGAGGGCCTGGGCGCCGCCGCTGAGGACCAGGGCGGCCTGGCCGGCACCGTGCGCAGCCTCGGGGAGGCGCAGCTCGCGCTCTACGGCGACGTGGAGGAGCTGAAGAGGAGCGTGGGCGAGCTCCCCGGCGCCGTGGACGCGCTCCAGAAGGTTCAGGAGCAGGTGCACACACTGCTGGGCCAGGACCCAGCCCAGGCGGCCCAGCCGCCTCCTCAGGACGTCCTGGACAGACTCTCTTCTCTAGACCACCTCAAATCCTCAGTCAGCCAAGTGGAGTCGGACTTGAAAATGCTCAGGACTGCCGTGGACAGCTTGGTGGCCTACTCGGTGAAAATTGAAACCAACGAGAACAACCTGGAATCCACCAAGGGTTTGCTTGATGACCTGAGAAGTGACCTGGATAGGTTGTTTGTGAAAGTTGAGAAAATTCATGAAAAAGTCTAAATGAATTGTGTGTGCAGGGTACGGATTGAAAGTTCAATTTCTCATGACCAAAAAATTGTGTTGTTTTCTCCCTCGCGGTCCCCCCCACGCCCACCCCCCACGTCCTCGTTCCTCGTAAAGAGCAGTGGACACCGCTTGGAACACCAAGGTATTTTATATTTTCATGCCCGGTTAATTTATTTATGATTATTACCACACACCACTGGTTTCTCAAGTTCTCTGCTTCTCCTTTCGGTCGGTTTCCTGAAGGCCCAGCCCCTGTGAATCAGGGGTGCCTTTTAGCAGGTTGTCTCTCTAGTGTCAGAGCAGAACCGTAATGGCTTCAACTGAGGATTAACAGAAGCAGATTAACCTCAAAAAAACACCAGGCTGGCTGGCGGATTTCAAGTCAAAAAACCGGGTGGGGGGAGGAGGCATTTTTCTTTCTAAATGTCTTTGAGAAAAATTAATTTTATTATTATTTTTTATACTTTTGGCTGCAGTCTTCATGAGATGTCACTCCTTGTCTTCCACTTTAAACTGGTTAAAACTCAAAAATATCAGCTCTAAATAGGGACAGGGACAAGCTCCTTGTTTTTTTAGTTGAAAAGAAGCAGCTGCCTGGCAGTCGCCTGCCTCCCTGGTGTGGGTGTCTTTTTCTTTCCTGAGTCATCCCAGTGATCTCAAAGATAACTAACTATGCAAAGAATCCAGAGGGTTCTGAATGTGAAGGCACAACACCCCACAGAGTCCCCTGTGGCCCGACGTGTGTCACCTCTTAGTAGGGTCCCTAAACAATAGGTTTAGAATCCCTGAATGGGGTGTCCTCGGATTCTTTCAGGAAGTGTATTATGGGGGCTGCCCACAAAGGCGGCTGTCTCCCTGGGGAATGGAGGCTGAGTCTTTCTATTTAACCGTGACGTCCATGAAGAGGTCTGCTGTCAGAGCCGACCCCCCATCTGTGAGGGACGTGTGCATTTTCTGTAGTTGTTTGCTGTTTCCCTTTCCCTTTGAGCTGTACTGTTTAATGACCGTCTTGCCCTTCAAAAAAGAAAACAACAAAAAATGAAAAGATTAAAAAAGATTGTTTAGTTTACTGTGAAATGAACTGTATGGCTTATTTACAGTATTTTTAATTCTTAATAAACACTTGAGCTTTGTTACGACTTTTCCAGAGTGCTTACTCAACCTTTAGTACCTATTAGAATCTTTGGGGGAGCTTCAAAAAAGTGCTTGGGCCCACCTGCATGGGTTTGGATCCACTGGGTATAAGGAGGGCTGGCACCCTAGCTGCTGCTAATGTGCAGCCAGGTTTGAGAATCACTGTCTCAGACCGTCTTAGTGACTGTTCTAGTGCATACTTGGGCCCGTTTCCTTTACTTCCCAGGTTACCCTCCACCTATGAAGTGGCATCTATTGAGCACCTTGCTAAGTACTTCCTAGGCCTCTGTTTATTCCTCCTGACATTCCTGGGAGGTAGGCATTCTCATTTTCCATTTCACAGAAATGCAGCAGGCTGAGAAGCATTTTATATAAGATCATTAGCTAGGAAGTGGCAGGGCTGAGATTTGAACCCAGTCCCTCTCTGTAACTGGGACATCCACCCCTTCCACCAGCACCATTGCAGGGCCACACTGACCTCTGCAGCCCTTGCCGTTCCCTGAGCCTGAGGCTACAGGAGCTTTTTCTCTCCTACCCAGGGAGCCAGAGAGGGGCCAGGACCTGAGTGCATATGTAGTTTCATGCTCTCCTTTCTGGCCGGAGGGCCCCTCATCTCTGAACTTCCTCTGTCAATCATTCTAGGTCCCTGAGGCATCATCTTCAAGGCTGCATAACTCTGAGCATGATGTTTTTCCAAAATCAGGATGAGCCCTTTAGTAAGTGTTCGAAATCATTTGTATTTTTATTCTAAAGTCTAAGAGTTGATACATATGTTTTAATAACTAGTTTTGCCCTCATTTGGGGAGGGTGTTGAGCGGCATAAACCCCCATGCATGAAGAAAGCTAAATTCTCTTGGTTTCTTCTCAGGTTGGTTGGTTGCGTCAGGCATATTCTTGCTCTTCCTCTTGCCATCATTTCTGCAGTCTGTAATCTCAGATTGTGGAGACGTTCAGTAGATTCTCAACACTAGAAGAGAAAACATCTACGAGGGTCAGAGACATAATCAAATACAAATTTTAAGTGGTGAAAATAAAAGGAATGCATTATAAACTCACATTCCTGATGCTGGGGCAGTTGGAGCTAGATCTTACCCCAAATAACAATCACAATTCAATCTTATTCATGTGTATCATTCATTCAATGAATACTTTTTTGAGCCCATAGTCAGGTGTTTTGCTAAGCATCAGTGAATTCAAGATGTGTGTGATGGGATACTTGTCCTACAGCCAGGTGTAATGGGGCACAGAGGAGGGAGTGGCCAGTTCTGCCAGGGTTGGGTGGGGGTGGTTAGAACAGGTTTGCAAAGGTTTACAGGAAGTCCCTTGGAATGCTTCCACAAGTGATGGGAACCTTCAGGAAATTAGATTGCCATGCCCTTTGAATGGGGAGTATGCACAAGTTATTGAAGGTGTTGATTCAATTGCAGATGACTTAGCACCATGACCAGAGGCCGCAGTGAAATTTCCCAGGCGAAACTATCAGCACACTGGTGAGAAGACTGCCCTACCACTTCCTGTGTTACTTAGAATGGATTAGAATGGAATGATGTGAGGGTGATGATGATGGTGATGATGGTGCTGGTGGTGCTGCTGGTGGTGTTGGCGTTTATATGATGATGCCTCACAGGGTGGTTGTAAGAGTTCAATGAGATCATGGTGGGAGAGGGTTTAGTTTAGCACAGCATCTGGCACATAGTATGAGCTCCAGGGCTTGCTCGTGTGTAGCCAGAGGTTAAAAGATTGAAATACTTGATGTGCCACTTGGTAAATAGCTGTAGCCTTGAGCCCCCTGAGTGCTTCCTTGGGGACCTCTAGACCGCCTCACAGTCCAGCAACTAATAGGTTAGCATCCCGGCACAACAAAGACTTCTAGCACCCAGCTCCAGCCTCATGACCAACATCAATTCTAATGGGTGGGCACCCATGCTTTGCCTGTAGTTAAATATTTTGGAATAACCCTAGGTCTTCCTCGAAGCATGCCTCTGAGCTACCAATCTGTTTTTTTCCAGTAACATCTGGACACTCACAGGGTTCCAAACTGAAGTCATCATTTTCCCCAGACTAAGTGGAACCCTTGCTCCCCTCATCCTTGAGCCAGAAGCTCAAGAGTCACTCCCTGTCTCCCTGCCTCTCCCTTTTCCTGCCTCTGCACATTCATCCTGTTGAATCCCTGACACAGCCACCCCATCCCACTTCTAGTCTTCTCTCCACTTCATCACCAGACGGTGCTTGAGCAGCCCCCTCTCTGTATCCCCTGCCTGTTAACTGAGTATGTGGTTCATGCACCCAATAGTCATTTCATAATATTCAGAGAACAACACTCTGCCTGACATCTGAGAGATGACTAAGAACAAGGCAGGTATGGTTCCTGTCTTCATGATGCTCCTGGTTCAGGTGGGAGGAGACCAGCAGTAAATATCTAAAGAAACAGCTAAATGTACAAATCACAGTATGTGTCTTGAGGGAGAGGACCAACCCCTAACTGACCTCCCTGTCTCTAGCCTCCCCGGCTCCCATTCAGGGAATTCCACACAGGTGACCAGCATGAGCTTTCTCAAAAGAGATCTGCCAGTGTCTCTTCCCTATTAAGCCCTGAAGTGTCTCCCCTTCGGCTTCAGGAGAAAATCCCAGATTCATGGTGTGGTTGAGAAGGAACTTTCTGGCTGCTCTGTCTCCCTGCCACAAGGCTCATCTTCCATGGATCCTGCTCGTAGCTGCACTGACCAGCTGAACCATTCCACATGCTTGGTCACCTCAGTGCCTTTGCACACTTGTCTTCCTCCTACTCAGAGTTCCCTGCCTTCTTGTACCTGAACCATAGGCTGCATTGGGGAGCTCTTTCAAGTTTCCATCCTCCAGCTTCTTGGTGTGACAATGCTCCTCCCTCTGTATTATGGCTTCATGCCTGTCTGTCTGCCCGCGGGTGGGTGCACTCTGGGTGATAGAGCTGTGTCTTTTATCTCTTTATCCACAGAGATCTCACTGTGCTTGGCCCACGCGAATAACAATAGAAACAACATTTATTGAGCAGTTACTGTGTGCCAACCACCATTCCAAGGGTTTTGCAAGGATTCACATGACTATAGGAGTAAAGGTACTATTATTATCATCTTTATTTTACAGATAGAGGAACTGAGGCAGAAAATTTAAATAACTTGTTCCAAGTACTCACTAGTCACAAGTAGGAAGTGGTACATCAAGATTCGTCTAAGTTAAAAACCTGTGCTCTAAAGTTCTCTAGGACTGGTTTCTCTTCTTCACTTAGGAACACCTAGCACTTTTGAGATTTACTTTTTAGTGAAATATATCTTGTTTGCTTCAAAGGCATACATGTCTGAAGTATACAGCTGAATAAATTTCTACACATGTTATACTATGTACTAACCACCAGATCAAGATATATGCGACATTTTCAGTCTTCCAGAGACTTCCTGCACCCTGCAGACAATAGCCCCTCAAGGTCACCACTCTCAGGACTGCTGTCACCACAGGCCACTTTTGCCCATTTTTGAATTTCAAATAAATGGAATCATACCATATAAGGCCTGGTAGTCCTTTAAGAGAAACAGCAGATTTATTGACATATAATTTATGTACCATCCAATCCACCCTATTAAAATGTATAGCCATTCTTCGTATAGTCACAGAAGGCTGGACACATTCCTAAACCTTGCCCCATCATATATAAAAATTAGGCAGCACCCAGATGTGCAAAAAGAGCAGCTGTTTGAATACATACAGACTTCCGAACTGGACAATGCCTTTTGGGGTCTCCATCTTGCAGAAAGGAGGGCGAGTTGTGGTGGACATGTCCACCCTCTTGCCTCTCAGGCTGGGTCCACGGCGGGTGGGCGGAGGTGAAAACCACTGAGGTGGGGGGTTGACTGAGCTACTCCCCGCCCCCTCGGGCTGTGTTTGGTCAAGGGGTTGATCCCACAGCAGCTGTTTATTATGGACTGGGCACTGAGGTGCATCTTCTTTGAGGGACGAAAGGTGAGGGCTCCTCTCCTTGGAGAGACACAGGGGACACAGATGTGTAAGTGGCACTGAAATCAGGTGCAGTGTGAACTGTGCAGTGGGAAAGGGCTGCATATAGGTGGGACTGAGGAGGTCCTGGACCTTTGTTGCTGTTGGCTGCCCAGCATCCAGTCCTTTATTTTTCTGTAGAGAATCACTCCTTCCCCACTCTTGATCTGGCTCTGATGAGACTGACTGGGATGAGCACATGACCCCAGTCTGGCCAGTGAAAAACCCCATCTCCCCGTTCGACTTGTTCAAGATGAACATATGCCCTAACCTGGTCCATTGACTGCTGCTGGAACTTTCCAAAAAGGGGTGCTCTTAGTCCCCTGGGGCTGCCAAGCTGGTATGATATAAGCCCAGAGCCACTAGGGGCCACCACCTGTGGAGAGACTACTGAGAATAAAGCCAGCATAGAAGAAAGCAGAGCCAGGAGATGGCATGAGACAGGTTCATGATGACATAGTTTAAGTATCTGGATCCAGCTGTGTCTGAAGCTCCAGAGGCCACACAAAATTTTATACCACCGTACCACCTTTCATATGTATATAAGGTGACATAAAGCCATATAAAGAATGGGCATGGCGGCACTGCTTATGATAAAAAAAAATTTAAATACCTAAAAAATCTGACAACCTGATCAATAACTACATTGTCACTCATTTATACCATGGACCTCAAAGCAACAATGAAAATAAATAAATCAAAATCCTACGTATCAGTGCAGAGTAAAAAGAAACAAGCTGCTGAAGAAAATGGTATGAAAACATGCACATAAAATTAAGAAATCATGCAAAATAATATATATGGTAGTAAAAGTATCAAGAAATTACTAGGAGGCAGACTATCCAAATTCAGGTTGTTTGATTTCTTAGGCTAAGTGGGGCTACCTGGGTGTTCATGATATTATTCTTAATACATTTTTCTTCTCTAGACATTTAATTATGAAAATTTAAACAGAAAAATTGAAAGAATTGTCCAACGAGCTCATATCTCTACTGCTTAGATGGCACAATAAATATTTCTATATTTACTTATCACATATATATCCAATCTATATTCTTGGTAACTTTTTGTATGTCAGAAATATTTTATAATTAATTTTTATAAAGGGGGAAGCAACACATAGAGAAAAACTCACACTTTTATTGTTTAAAATAGCATTGATCAGAAAACAAAACATGACCTCCATATGCTTCATGAAATGCTATATATTTAAACATGATTTAATTAGTTTTCATAATAAAGATAGCTAAATAGCCATGTGGTGTGCCTGTAGAGAGCTGAGGCTGAAAGGAATTCCAATCTAACTCCCTTATTTTATAGGACTGGGTCTCAGAGAGAGGAAGTTGCTTCCCCAAGCTCACAAACTAACCCTTACGGAGACGGCCTTATTTCTTCTCCTCTGCCCCACTATTGATTTTGGCTTCACCCTAGACTTAAGCAAAGGTCTGAAATGCCCAGGAGGGAGAAAAGGATCAGGTCAGCTGAGTTCCTGCAGGCAGTGAACTGCATCCTGGGTAGGAAGGGTGTGGTACCTTGGCCAAACTGAGCATGTTGGTCTTGAACACCCATGAGCAACACCTGTTGGGCAATAGCCCATCTGTGTTTAAATACCTGGAAATGTTCTGTTGAAATGCCTGTTACCAATCGTGTGTAGCTGCCCTGACATCGGTGTTAAGATGCTTACTGTCGCATGAAGTCACTCTTAGGAACTTAAGAGTGGAGATCTTTCTTTCTCATTCGCAGGTGTGGTCTTGGTGTGCTCTCCTGCGGGGTCCCTCCACTGTGGAGTTGTAAGAAAAGCAGGCAGGCAGGAAGGACCTGGGATCAGGAAGCTTGTTCTGGTCCTAGTCGGCTTGCCTGTGTTGCCTTGGATGATTCACCTTATCCCTCTGGGTCTCTTTCTCTTTTTATCTGTAAAGTGAGATGAGGTAGGTGATAAAATAATCTCCAAATTCTCCAGCTCCACATTTCTTTGCCTTTATCATCATATATGATTCTTTGGGAGCTTCCTGTGGGCCGCAGGAGGCCTGAGAGAAAAAGGATGAGCAGATGGGTAAATCCCTGGGGGGCAAGGATGACTTCTTTCTCCCATCCGTGTCTGATTATATATTTTCTTTCTCATTGGGGCGGGGCCCGTGGTTTGTTAGATTTGTTATTAGGGATAGTTGTCACTCTGGGCCGACATCTAGTATAACCTCATCTGAAGGCTGTTTACTTTCAGAAGATGGCTGGATGCACCAGTAACAAATCTAAAGTAGTTTAAACTTTTGAACTTTCCGCTGGGGAGTAGCCGCTCCTCAGTAGGACTAGTGGCTGTAGGAACTAGAGATGCCACTTGAAGTGAGAATTTAGCGCCATCTAGTGTCCGAGTTGGGGCTCACAGGCATGATTTCTTCATATTTTAGCTTGCACCAAGAAAATAGACCAAGAAAACCAGTATTTACGAGACTTATGAGTGTATTTTTATGTGACATGAACACTTTGTAATCTGTGTACTCTTTCCTTAACTAACTCCCCTAAAAATGTATAACGATAAAGGGTTTTTTCAATAGGAATCTTTTGTTAGTAGAAGCTTTGAGTCCAATGGGCCTTTATCCTTCCCATATCCAGCTGGTTCAGTAGACAAGGCAATGACCCTAAGAGCAGCTCAGACCAGTGTTGCATGCTTAGACATTAACATATATAGCAGCAGCCACCCATAACTGTGTGTCATGTGTCAGGCTGAAAACATTTATTATCTCAATCGTGGAGATTATTCTAGGCTGCAAGAACAGCTGTCTCTGATTTGCTGATCAGTCACTTCAGCTAAGAAAGTTTCCTTAACTTGCCCTGAGATCACACAGTAAGTGGTAAGACCACGATTCAGACTCACTTGTGTCTGCCTCTAAGGAATGTTCTCTGTCCACACACACAAAAAATGACTCCTTTTTCTATAGTGACAAAATTAGCACCCCATAATGTCTAAGGATGGAACTCACTCTATATACTTGGACTGTGTGTATAAATGGGGTTGATGCTGGTGAATGATGACACCTACTTCAGAAGGTTGTGTGACGTTTAAAACAGTTACTACATCTAAGGTGCTTAGAACAGTGTCCATCATCAGATAGTAAGGTGCTCAGTAAATATTATTTAAAAGTTGACAGTAAGGCAGGGAGTTGAAAATGTGAGGCTTGTGAAATGAGACTTCCTATAGTTGGCCAGCACTATATGGAGAGGTGCAAGAGAATGTGAGTGGGATTTGCTGAGAGAGACACAGTCTGGAGCCTCAATCCCTGGAGCCACTTTGCAGAGGAAATCTGCCTTGGGGAGGTGTCAGAGCCTCAACACCGTCTGGAAAACTAGATGCAGACCTGAAAAGCAATTTTCCTCCACTGCCAGCAGAGGGCAGTGTAGTGCAGAGGCGGGAGAAGGGTCTAGTCCCAGGAGCTGCAGGGTCTCGTCCAGACTGCTCAGGTGTAGCTGTGATCTGCACCATAAGCTTGGCCCAGTTTTTCCTGATGACCCCTTCCAGCTCTAAGGTTCTGTGATCCAGTCAGGAAAGGATTGGAATGAATTAGCCAAGAACTCCAAATAGGCTTACATAAGGAAGAAGCCAGAAGCAGAGGAGCAGGGATAGGGGATGAGGAGGGTAGGAGAAAGGGGGTGTGTGCACAGCTGGAAAGTTTCTTTTGTGGGGACTCAAATCTCTCTAAGTGAATCCAGAAGGGCAAAAACGCCTTAAAACGGCTTTCTTATGGCCGCATGTCAAACCATCTCAAGTAGTTAGGAATCTAGCATTACATTCTGCTTCTGCCCTTCTTGGGGTGAATGCTTTAATCCCAAAGAAACAATTAAAGTTACAAACACCACACATTCGTGGTTTGCCCGTCTCTGCATTTTGTAATAGCAGACAGAGTCTCTCTCTCTCTCTCTCTCTCTCTTTTTTTTTTCTATCTTGGTGGAAATTCCTTCCAGAAATGACTGGGTGCAGTCTGTGGCAGACTCGGGGTGCCCTTTGGCAGAGGTAGAAAGTGAAGTCAGCAGGCAGAACCATTTTTTGGCTCAGCTCGGCTCCCCTGAACATGACTCATTATTCTTTAGAAACCCCATGGAAGTCCTGAGGTCCCCCGCTGACTTCGGGAAGAGTCTTTTTCCATTGGAGTCATCTGAATAGGTGCCCTGGAAGTCAAGGGCAGTGAGAGTATGTCTTAAGAGACCATTACGAGTCTAACTTGTCATTAAGAGAGGAATGGTATTTCTGGTGGTTCGGTGTATGTGCATCTCTACTGGCCTCTAATTCTATCAGACTCACCCAAAAGCCAGCCACAGAAGTATAAACTCTGGGCAGGTGAGCCCTGTTTAGAAGCCTCCTACCATGCTTCCCATTTGCCAGCCTGTTCCTGTATCTATTGGCTGTGGACCTCTTACCTTCCTTCCTGTTATTATCCTTGGATTTTTTTTTGAAGCTCGTGGGGACAAGATTGCCTAGTGGCTTGAAACGCAGGCTCTGGAGATGGATTGCCTGGGTGCGTGACTCAGTTCCTCATTGCTTCAGTTCCTCATTTATAAATAGAGATGACTATAACAGTACCAACTCACAGAGTTAGTTATTTGTCAGGATTAAAGCACTTAGGGCATTTTAAGTAGGCACTTGATAAAGATTTGTTGAAAATCAACATTCAAGCCTCCATTATAAGGACTAATGTATGCAGAGAAAAAAAATTCTAGAAGAAAATACAGTAAAAAATTATTCTCCACTTCTGTGTCTGGCTAAGGTGAAGTACAGGGACTGGATTTACTCACCTGTTTGAAACAACTAAATATTAAGCACATGAGAAGGGCTTATTAAATGCAGATATTGTTTTTGTGCTTAACTTGTTTATTCCCTGACACGAGTGTGTGAAGTATGTTATTAATCGCATTTTACAGTTTAGAGAATTGAAGCTCAGAAAGTTTATGTGACTTGACCAAGGTCACTTAGCCAGTCAGGGGCAGAATCAAGAACTGAACATTCTAGAGGCCGTGTGCTGTACCACAGTGTCATCATGCCTGAGCACGTAACTAAGTGCCCAATGTTTGTTGAATGAATAACCCAGCCACCCAGAAGGAGACACTCCTGACTTCCCCCTCATCTCCTGTATCGTCGGCCTCTCGCTCCTGGCTCTCTCCAGTCCAGTCTTGAACGTGTTCCTCTCTTGGTTTGGGGAAAACCGACATTGAGCTGACAGTGTTTCACCCATTCTCTGTAATTACCGTGTGTTATTGTTGGGCTCGTGTGTTTGTTGTTTTTCCTCCACAAACAACGTAAGTTGCCATTGCTTTTGAGAGAGTTCCTTGGTTCTTGTCTTGGTTTAGGAAAAACCAAAGAGAAAAAGAAGTCCATCAGCACCCCGCCTGCCTCATGCCTCCATCCCGCCGCAAGCAAACTTCTAGAAGGAGTCACCTATGCCAGTGTCCTTTTCTTCCCCCTCAGGCCCCTCTATCTGAATTCCCTTCTGGGCTGTCACAATGGTACCTGCCGGAGTCACCAATGGTTTCTAAGATCCAAGATCTTTCTGTCCTCGTCTCTCTTGACCTCACAGCTGTCTGTGCTCACCACAGGTGCCCATTTCCTCCCTTGGCGTCCATGTTACTTCACGATTCTGGTTTTCTTCTCAGTTCCTTGGCCTCCCTGTTGGGATATGTGTGGGCTTCTCTCCCTTGACTGGACCTAAAGTGTGGTCATGGGCAGTCCTCTTGCCTTGCTCTTTTCTCTCTTCCTGGGTGAGGCCACCCGTTCCCGGGCTCGGCTTGCCACCTCCATAGGTTGAGGACCCCAAGGCTTTATCTCCAGTCCAGAGCTCTCTCCTGAGCTCTGGACCAGCTCTGGTTAATTGTGTACTTGACATTTCTACCTGGGTGTCTGAAGACCTTACAGCGAACTCTCTGTCATTGGAACACCTTTTCTATCTGGGGGAAGAGGCATGAATACCCTCTCCTCTAGTTCTCAGCCAGTTACAAACTCCCAGCCTAGAGCTCTTAGCTTTTGAGGTGCAGAGATAATCAAGGTTGTTTACAGTAATCCTGAAATAAATGAGCATCCAGCATTGAGGGGGGTTGTGATACTGCTGGCAGCACCCACAACAGACCAATTTTACTTAAACTTTGCTTTCCTCATGTCTGAATATTTTCAGTGACTAGGCCTCTGGCCTTCTGATAAATGAGTGATCCACCAGATATCCTTCCAAGCCAGGGTTGTTCTGTGTTGATTGCAGCCAAGACCCATGAAAAGTACAAGCTTATTAAATGTGTCCAACGAGCTCATTATTCCTTCTTTCCTTCCTTCCTTCCTTCCTTCCTTCCTTCCTTCCTTCCTTCCTTCCTTCCTTCCTTCCTTCCTTCCTTCCTTCCTTCCTTCCTTCCTTCCTTCCTTCCTTCCTTCCTTCCTTCCTTCCTTCCTTCCTTCCTTCCACCGTTTCTCTTTCGCATTCCTCTTTTTCCTTCTCCACCTACTTTCATCAACCCACTCTCCCTTCTCCTTAAGGACTCTCTTCTCCTTTATTATCATTATTTCTCGGTGTGTGTTCTCAAAGCACATGGTCTTAGAAAGTGCCCAGCTGACTGGAGGGCTCGCCTGTTAGGCAGTTTCCAACAGGTGTGTCCCGTTAAGTCCAGGGTGTCCCCAGCCCCGGCCCCTGGCTCTCATTGTTGCTCTACCCACCTGCCGTGGCCTAAGCTGCTTTTCTCTCCCCACCTACCCTCAGCCTTTGCTGAGCACAAGAGAGGGCTGCCTTTAGCAGGTGTTCCCCTGGCGACCTGTCTGGCTTCCAAAAACAACTCTCCTGGTGCCAGGTGAGCGTTCTCCTCATGGCAGAACTTGATGTCTATGGAACTTTTCTTCAGAAAAGTCTGGAGCTTAGCAGTTTTAACCATGGGGAGGGAGCCCTAAAAATCACTTAAAAAATTTTCCCCCCACTTTCTCCAAGGAAGTCTCTTAAAAGCAATGGCAAATTATATTGTTTATGGAGGAAAAAAGAGAAATGCATGAACCCAACAATAACACAGAGTAATTACGGAGAATGGGCAAAACGCTGTCCAATGGCTGTTGTTTTTTCCCTGAGCACTTTTCATGCAAAATATCCATGCTGTGCTAAATTCCTGCGGACCGTCTGGTTTTGCTGAGATGGATTTGGTTGGGATGACATCTTTTGGTTCTGAGTAAGGGTGGAAAGCATAATGAGTGTTTGTTGGAAAGATCGTGAGTCCTTGACCTTCTTCTCCAGGCTCTGGGTGTCCTGGGGAACTGTGACTCTGAAGCTCCTGGTTCAGTTTCTGTGACATCTGGCTCTGGTCTAATAAAGGTGCAGTGACCCTTGGCCCCTGGGTAGTAAAGCCCTGTGTTTATACTTCTCCTCTCTGCCAGAGCTTGACCTACCTGCTGACCTGCCCAGTCGTGCCCCTTAAATGTTAGCTGCGGCCATGAAAACAAGCTGCTTGAAGAACTTGCACCGAGGGGTTTGTATCATTTTTTCTACAGCTGCTATACCAAATGGCCAAAACTGAGTGCCTTAAAACAACACATATTTATTCTTTTCCAGTTCTGGAAGTCACAGTCTGAAATTGGTTTTCTTGGGCTAAAGCCAAGGTGTTGGCAGAGCTGTGTTCCTTCTGGAGGAGAATCTGTTCCCCTGTCTTTTCTAGCTTCTAGAGGCCACTCACATGCCTTGGCTCACGCCCCATCCCCCTTCCTCCATCTTCAAAGCCAGTGGTGTCGCATCTTCAGATACACGGAGCATCGCTCTGGTACTCTGCTTTCATCATTGCCTTTCTTCTCTGACTCTTTTAAGGACCCCTCTGGTTACACTGGACTCACCTAGACAATGCAGAATAATGTCTCCATGTCAAAATATTGAACTTTATCACATTTGCAATGTCCCTTTTGCCATGTAAGGTAACATAGGCATAGGCTTCAGGGATTAGGATGTGGACATCTTTGGGAAACCATTATTCTGTCTACTATAGGCATCTCTGAAAAGCAGTTGCCTTAAGTCATGTGGTGATACCCAGAGGCCAGAGGGGACTTGCTTGAAGTTGCAAAGCTGGTCAATGGCTGAGAATGGATTCTAATCCTAGTTTAGGACTCCCTGTCTTTTCATGGCATTGGGACTGGAGGATGAACTTTTAAAGGTGTCTGGGGATTCTTGCAATGCTAATCTCAGCCTTCTTGGAGAGGAAGCAATGAGGTGGCCAAGCTTAGACAGTGTTGGAAGGATTGCTACAGAAATCATAGAGACTATGTATTAAGCCTCAATTTGTACGAAGACTATGGTAAGTGATTCAAGGCCTTACTCCATGAAATCATTCCCCAAACACTATGCAAGAGGGACAATTATTAGCACCCTTCTACAGCTAAGACCAAGGCTAAAGGAGATTAAATAATTTGCTCAAGAAAGTGATGAAAACAGGATGCCACATCAGGTCTGCCTGACTTCAAAACCCATGTTCTTAATGACTGTGGTACACAGGAGGACTCGTAAAACACTTTGCTGTTAGGAGAAAATTCTGTTAGTTCTCCTATTTTTACCTGCAAGGCTGAGTTAGTTCAATACTACTCAGGGAATAGAGCACAAATTTAAGGAGAAATTCTGGCAACAGAGAGGTCGAATAACTCCCCCGATGTCACACAGCCAGGCAGCAAGGTCAAAGATTAGATAGATGCCTGAAGTAATCCAACTGCTAGGCCCTCTGTGTCAAGGGTTATTTATGGTATAAAACGGAGGCTAGTAGAAGTGGCTGCTTCATCCCTTCATCCCCATTCTCCAGAGGATGGAGAAGAACACACAGCGAGGTGTCACCTGATCTGGAGGTCGTAGGCTGGTGTCCAGCTCCCGCCCTCTGGCCAGCAAGACCCTCCGTGATGACCTGACTGCTGCCCTCCAAGCTGCCCTCCCTTTCCCCCTGACTTGCTGTGTCCCACCACGCTGACCTTATTTCAGTGATGCCATCATTCCAAATTCCTTCCCACCTCAAGGGCCCTGCACTTGTCATCCTTCTTCCTCAGTTTTTACATGTCTGACAATCTCTTGTCATTCAGACTGGTTGCCTCAAATGCCACTTCCTCAGGAGGCCCTCCCTGACCACCCAATCAAAACTGTCACAACACTTTGCACCTGTCTTCATCACTCTGTCATGTGACAGTGTTATTTTTTCTTCATTGTATTTACTACTATTTGCTTTTCTTATTTATTTAGTTTTTATTATTAATCTCTCCCCTTCTCCACCTAATAATCTTCATTGAGTGCAAGGGGGCCCGGTCTGATAATTTATAGCTGTGTCCCCTGGTGCCTCGTGCATGGTATGCCCTGGATAAATATTTTCTGAATGAATGAGTTGACTAGGTGCACGAAGATGGAGGAGAGACATAGGAGGACTCTAGGTGGAGGGAGGCATTTGCAGAGGCATAGGGCTTTGAGAGGACAAGGGGCAGTGGGGGTGGTGGTCAGCCATCTGCTGTAGCTGGTGCATCAATGATGAGCTGGAGAGTGGAGGAGATGAGTTATCTAGATGGGCAGGGTCTTGTCTGCCAACCAAAGAGCTTGCAGTTTATCCGGACAGACAAGGAAAACCACTGAAGGATTTTGGGCAGGGATATGTCATTATCAGATTCTCATGTTTTATAGACCACTTTGGTTGAGAATGAAGAGTGGATTAGATCCAGGTGGGCTGGAGGCAGGATAACAGGTAGGAGGGGGTTGCATAGTCCTGATGAAGGGGTAAACCTGGCTAATTTGTTTAGTCTGGAGATCTTGCCAATGGTTTTTAGGTGGTTTCTGTCATTTAGATTTTTATGCATGTATATGTTGGTTCTTCAGCCACACTGGCCTCCTTACTGTTTGTAGCAGATGCTGTCAGTGCCCTGCCCACAGCCTCTATCCATCCCCATCCCACTTCATGCCTGAGGCACCTTGGCAGAGGCAGGCATCTACAACTCTGCCTTCTGGCTTGCCTGGGAGTTAACACCTGGGGAGCAGCCTCAGCCAATAGCCAATGTTGGCAGAGAAACACCTCATCTTCCTCAAACTCCCAGGGGAACAGCTCAGAGGCATAGTCTGTGCCATCTCCCAGATGTCCCCAGTGGCACTGAACCTCAGGGATAATTGCTCTTCAAAGAGCCCTTCCTAGAAGGACTTCTCTCCCTTCCCTGTCCCACTTCCTCACTCTCTTCTAAGTGTTTCTGAGATCGACTGCTAAAAATAAAAGTCCCTTACACTCAAACCGTTATCTCAGGTCCTGCTTCTGGGGGATTCCACCCCAAGACACTGTTTCTCACACCTCATACACACTCCTGTTTTAGGGTCTTGGAATTTGCTGTCTCTGGCTTATTCTTCTCTGAGGTTTCCAGAAGATTCTCTTTTCTTTAGCTCCTCAGATCTCTCCTGAGACATCACCTTCATTAGTAATCAGGATGCGTTAGCTTTTGCTGAGGCAACAAACAAGTCCCCAATCTCAGTGGCTTACTTAACAAAGATTTATTTGTCCTCATGCCATATACCCACTAGGGGTGAGCAGGGGCGCTCTGCTCATCAGATTCCCTTGGGACTCAGGCTGATGGAGGCTCCACGGCAAGGTGGATTCCATAACCAGCACAGCATCATGTGGGCCCTGGAGGAAGGATGCTTATCACTTTTGCTTACATGTCGTAGGCCAGGGCAAATGAATGGCTGCACCCAACAGGGAGCAGAGAAGTGCAATCTTACCTCACAATATTACCTGGAAATAATTTGGTCAGCAGGCCTGGCGACTCCCACATCTCAGAGAAGTTGGCTGTGACAACTGGAACCCCACAGATGCCAATTATGCTCCGTGTCTTGAGCTGGGTGTTGGTTACAGAGGTATGTTCACTATGGGAAAATCTGTTGGGCTGAATACTTACAATCTGCTAACTTTTCCTAGTGTGTGTTACTTCAATGAAAAGTCCAACACTACACTCCTGCCTTGGCTATGCCTTTCCTACCTTTTCTCCATAGCATTTATCCCCATCTAACCAAACTATCTGTTACGCTACTTTATTTTATTTGTCTCTCCCGTTGGAATGCAAGCTCCATAGGGAGAGAGGGCATTTCCAACCTTTTTTCATCCAGTCTTTCACTGCTGTTTGACCGGGTTCTGGCATGTAGTAGGCACTCAGTGTATACATATTTGGAACCAGATGTAACATTTAAAATATGTCATAACTAGAAGGCAGAGGGATGACCCAATTGGGAGGGATACTTATAAATAACCAGTACAGCCTTACTGGGCATACTGGCTGAATATTAGCCCTGACTGGGATACTAAATGAAGTGTTTCCAAATAAACTCTCCTGTTAGCAGTGTATTAGGCACATTCTCAGAACAGAAATTGACAGGGCTAACGTCTCTGTAATTAGCAGAAGGAGAGGGAACTCACACCTACTCAGCATTTAATCTTATGCCAGGTGTTGGGCTGGGCCTTTTATAGTTATTAGTTAATTTAACTTCATGGCCTATATTGTTTTATTTCAAAATAACCTCGAATTGCATACCCCAACATTTTTTTTCCCTCTGGGCCTCTCCTTTCCTCAGCCTATGCCCACTTTAGCAGTGCACCTGGCAGGTGAAAGGTGCTCCTGGGACCTTGGTTGGGTGATTAAAACCAGGTTAGGAAGAATGGGCTGTCATGTTGGACTGGCTGAGACCAACACCTCCAGCAAACCAGAAAACGCCAACACCAGGAGAACTAAATGGGCCTTCTTTTCTCTCTATATTCACACCTCATCTTTACCCGTCACATGTGACACCTAGAAGGTTTTATACTGAAGCTGCCCAGCTGAGCCAGGGTTTATAAAGAATGGCATAGAAGTAGTTATTCTTTCAACTCATTATTGTTTTACTGAAATAGTGGCCCAAGGATACAATGTCAGCTTTTTAAATGAATTTTGGCTTGCTTCAAGACCAGGCCCCTGAGTTCTGGCTTAGGAAATAACTCTAGCCCAACACTTCACAGACTACACACTCAGTTCCTCCTTGATTCACTCACTGGACTCCCTAATATATCGGGGCATCAGTCCAAGAACTTGGCAGTGTTTGGGTTCTGTTAGGCTATTAAAAGTGATTGTTGGTGCTGATGGCCTCAGAAAAGAGTCGGTTCTTCAGAATCAAGAGTTGTGACAGCTCTTGCCTGGAAGAAAGATTTTATTTCTGTATTCCTGCCACACCATCTCAGGGCATCAGAGCTGAAAATAAACTTATTCAGTCAGTCAGTCAACAAATATTAGTGGGCATCTGCCCGTACTCCAGACGCAGGAACTGGAGCAGGGGGTGCAGCAGTGTACGAGTAGAGATGATGTGTTTATCCCATCATTCACTGAATGATTATTTACTGAGTACACACTGAGGGCTGGGCCCTGTGTTGGGTCCAGAGAAGGAATGATAAGGCATGATCTCTTATGACGGATTCAGACAGATGTAGGTTCAAACTCCAGATCTGCCCTCTAGTAGTTGGGTATCCTTGAGCAAGTCAAACCAACTCTCTGTGTTTTAGTTTCCCTGTCTGTAAAATAGGGGTAATAATACTATCTGTCTTATTATGAAATTATCTAAATGTTAGGTCTTTGAAATAGTATCTAGTAACTGTTCAATGAATAGTGGTATTATTAATAATAATTCTATTATTAATCTAGTCAGAGAGATTAAACAGGTCAAATCTCACAATGTGATAAAATCTGTGATGAATGAGGGGTTATGTGTTGAGGATTATTTCTTGTATAAAAGGGATGCTGGGAGAAGTGGTTTCTCCATCCTTCAGCCTTTACTGGAGGATAGGGAACAATGAATTCTTCTGATGGAACAAGAAAAAGCTTCATGTCAAGGGGATTTTCAGGAGTTGGAGTGGGGGCTAGGAAGAACTAGGGAAGGACAATCAGCACAGGTAACAACATGAGAAAAGACACAGATGTTTGGGAACTCAAGATACGTTAAGAAGACCAAGAAACCTTGAGAAGGAGAGACAGGTGGTGAGACTATACCAACTTCCTGGAAATGCCATCGACTCTGGAGTCAGGCAGACGTGAGTTTGAATCCTGGTTCTGCCACTTACTATCTTAATGTCATCTGCTCAGTTATTGAACCTCTTTGGGTCCTGGCAAAGGGGTGATTATTTGGCCTGTCATACAACCTGCGTTTTCTAAGACATTCCAATGTGGGAGGAAAATATTTTCACCAAGTTGTCCAAAAAAATATTTCTCTACTCTTTTCCCTTTTGTACTGTGTGGTACTCCAGACCAGTTCAGAGTTATCCCCAACTATTTCTGAATAGCTCCCCGCCCTCCAAAAAATCATGCATGCGTTCAGAGTCCTTTCAGCTGCTTGGAGACGTTTGCCACATCCTCCTATTCTCTTTGGCTTTTGTTGAGCTGTCTGCTTCTGTTTGAGCTGCTGTATCAATGTCACTTTGGACTCTCAAGGTCTCACAGTTATTTTAGTAAAACAGATCCTTTGACCATTGTTCATGCGGCCCCATTCTTTCTGGCACTCGGGCATGAGTTAGAGACAGTTTAGGACTAGGATCTCATGCTCAGAATTATCCTCCCCCGCCCACACTGATACCACTGACCCACTGCCTTTGGCCCTCTCCTGCGTGCTGCACTCTCTCTTTCAGCTTTCTTTTCTTAAGCTCTGTGTGTGTGTGTGTGTGTGTGTGTGTGTAGTGCACACATGTGCACAGTTTGGAAAAGCCTATAACTCCCTTCTCAGTGTCAAAGTCATAGATGCAGCTAATAGTACTGTGGTTTGCTACCTATAATCTAAATTTTTTAAAAATGCTGTATTTCAGCTATAGGTTAGTAAAAATAAAGATGTAGATCTTCCCCTACAAATTTATAGAATTCTATTCATAGGTACTCTGGGAATCCCCATATGTGCCAGATATATCTTCTGCTGCATGATAAACTGCCTCAAAATTCAGTGGCTTACAACAACAACATTTTATTATAGCTCACAAATTTGTGCCCAGGAATCCAGGCGGGCTCTTCTGGACAGTTCTGATGCTGGTCTTAGCTAGAACGACTTGGTAGCATTTGTCTGATGCATAGTTTGACCTGGCATCTCCAAGAGACTAAAGAAGAAGTCGTGAGTCTTCTTCAAAGGTTAGACCCAGAATTGGCATAATGTCACTTTCACCATATTTTGTTTGTCAAAACAGCTACAGCCCAGCTGAGATCCAGAGAAGGTGAAATAGACCCCACCTGCCCATGTGTGGAGTGTCAAAGAATTTATGGTCATCTTTAATCGGCCAACCCATGTTAAGGATCTTTGCTCCCTTGAAGTGGCTTGTTTCCTAGAGGATCCTAGGTCCCTCATACAAAGAGCTTTCTGGCAGGCCAGGCCCATCAGTGGTGGACAAGACACAGATGTCAAAATATTAGGTTGAACATGACTTAAATACCTAAGCAGCAACTCTGTTACACTCATAGGACTGCACAAAGGTCGATGCGATAATACATGTTAAGTCCCCAATACAGTGACTCCTTCTCAGATAACGTCAACTCCATCCTCATTCCCTTTCTGTTTTTGGAAAACAGGGGCAAACTACTCTCAGAATTCAGAGCAGAAAGGGCTCATCTTATATGGGACATCGGGAAAGCTTTTGAGGGGCTTAATTTGTTTATGCCAGACACCGTGCTTAGTGCTCATTTAATTTAATCATCTCACAAGAGTCGGAAGCAAGTATTGTTGTTTCCTCATTTTTCCGATGAGAAAACCGAGGCTCAGAGACAATAAATAATTTGTCCACACATAGTAATAAGTGATACAGATGAGTTTTGAACCCGGGCACTATAATTCCAGAGCCCATCTGTTTAACCATCATATTAGCTATCTATTGCCATATCACAAACTACCCCAACCATTTGGTATAAAGCAACAAAGAAGATTTATTATCTCACACAGTTTCTATAAGTAAGGAATTCAGGAGCTGCTTGCCTTGGGTGCTAAGGGACTTTCATTCTGGCTCAGGGTCTCTTGTGAGGTCACCTGAAGGCTGACTCAAAGCTGGAGCCTTCAGTTCTCAGGTGGCTCCTGCACACACCTGACAAGTCAGCAGGAGGCCTCAGCTCCTCACCACGTGGACCTCTCCAGAAGGCTGTGTGAGTGTCCTCAGGATGCAGCAGCTGGCTTTCTACTGAGTGAATGTTCGAAGAGAGAGCAAGGTGGAAATCGCAGCTTCTATATTTAAATGACCTTGCCTCAGAAGTCACACACCATCATTGCCACAACATTCTCTTGATAACACAGGTGACCCTATCTGGTGTGGAATTGGACTGTGCAAAGGTACGAGCACCGGAAACGGAGGCTCGCTGGGGCTGCCTTGGAGGCCGGCTACTGCCATGTACTCTTTACACATAGAAGGTAATAATGTATTTCATGTCTTTGGAATGGTATTGATGGAGTGTTATATTTTTGAGTCGGATCTAGAAGGCTGGACAGCATATTAATAGAAAAGATGGGGAGGTATGGGACAATCATTTCTCTCTTTGCTCCTGTACCCCTAATCACCGTCATCTTTGATAACTGACAACATCACTGTTGTCCGTCATCATCATCATCTTCGTCATCATTCTAGAGATGTCCAAGACTACCTTCGTAAGAGTCTATGATTTTAAATGTAGTTATGAAAGCAGTATGAAGTTAAATATATATTACACAATGCAAAGTAACAGCTGTTTGGGAGGAGAGGGGTGGGTTCATCGTGAGCTATAGCAAAGAGCTACTCATTTGCCCTGTGGAAAGCTGGTCGCCACTGAGACCTAGAGAAGGAGAAGCTTGGTGCCTTACCGGAGGGCTGTGATGGAAGGATCTTAGTAAAATAAAGTGGGCTAGTCCCAAACACCCTCGCTATATGTTCCCTTGGCACTCTGAGTTTGTAATTTCTTGTGAAACAGGATGTTACATTGGACTTTTGGTGTTCTGGCAAAGTACCCAAGGGTTGAGACCATCTGTGTGGTACATGCTAAGAGATTGAGAAATCAGCTTTTATTTTAACAAAATTCTTAGCTCATCACCCACATGGAGGACATAAGTGGGATATGGGGAGGATCAATTGAGAGAGATTGAAGAGTGAGTAGTCGGAGTGAGGAAAAGGAGGGGCATGCTTCTCTCTCTTTCTCCCAAGCCAAATGAAGAGGACTTCTGAGAATCCTCTGGAAAATTCCCTGGCACTGAAGGAAGAGCCTTAGTGACTAGTGCACGATTCACGCCTGGAGGGTCTAGAGAGAGAGGTCACTTGGAGCTGCCTTGATGAGGAAGAGAAGAAGAAGGATTATGCTGGGATAGAAGGGGTCTCCATCCAAGAGACCCCCTATGATCTCCCAGCACAAAGTGACCATAACAGAGAATGTCTGAATAGGATAGATGGCTGCAAGTGAGGGCTTGAGGAGTCATCTGGGAGAGGCATGGCCCACGTCAGGGAACTCAGGAGGCCAGTTCCATCACTGGCAGAAAGGGAGTGGAGAGAGGAAGCCCTCCTGGGAGAGAGGACCAGCATTTGGACATCAGCCAGGACTGTGGACATTTGAGTAGTACAGACGACCCTAGCTCCATAAGACCTTCTTGCATTCTTTACCTCTCTCATCTCTGCTTCCTGCTATCTGGGCCTCCAGCCCTGGCCCCAGAGAAGCCTAAAGAAGCACAGTAAGTTGGAGAGAAGGGCAAGAATTAACAAAGGAGCCCACACAATCCCTGTCTCCACTGCAGCTCCTGGACCTGAGCCAGTCCCTCGCTGAGGGTGGGAAGAACTTTTGACTTGATGAATGAAGGATTGTAGCTTTGCTGTTGGACCAAATGCGACTTTACAAATTACCCCAAATATAAGGCTATTCTTTAAAACCTGAGTAGCCAGAACAGCTATAGGATCCATCCAAGATACCTAAGATTTTCAGGGAGTAGGAAAATGGAGCAGGTTTGAAGGGGCAGTGATGAAAAAAATAAAATTGCTTTCTGATGGTTCTAGTTCATTCAGTAAGCTGGTTACATTTTTAAAGGTGTTCTTCTCAGCGCACTGTCAGCTCTCTGAGGGCAAGGTCCCATGAGAGTCTTGTTCACCATGGGGTTCCTAGCACCAAGGACAGTTTGTACGTCATAGTAGGTGCTCAGCCAAACTTTATTTAATTGCACTGAGCTCAGTTGGAGGATTTGGGCAAGAGTTGGGTGAATGCGATGACAAAGCTAGTGATTTTGTGGGAGAGGAAGAAACCATTTATTTTCCCATTTAGGATTCCAGTGAGGAATGAATGAGATGATGGCAAGTGCACCATATTACAAGTGATGGGTTCTAGGTTTGGTTCTGCTGCCAGCAAGCCTGTTACATTGGGCACGTTACTGGAACTCTCTGGGCTTCTGTTTTTGGGTCTGGAACACAAAGGGGTCAGTTGGATTGGCAAGTGGATTCCAAACAAGTCTGTATGTGAGACTCATTTGGGTGCTCGGGAAGCATAGATTCTTGGACCCACTCCAATCCCCATTCTGATGGGGGGGGTGGATTATGGTATCCAGAAGAATGTCCCAGATTCTGCAGGATTTCTTAGATAATTCTGATGTACAAGTCAGTTCAGGAACCACTGGTGAAGCTGATTGTTTAGGTTTGTTCAAGCTTTAAAATCGCTTTCCTTATCTGAAAAATGGGAATAATCTTAGTAGCTGCCCCATAGATTGGTGTGCGGATGAAATAATACATGTAAAGGGATGAGAGCAGCTTCTGGCATATGCTACCTACTCAGTAAGTAATATCTCATCAATTACAAACATAGTTGCCAGCAGAGTGGAATTGTCAACTTTAAATTTGGTTTTAAACCCACAAATATACTGCCAAATCTTTTCTTGTTTTCATTTTATTTTCTTACACATTTCTAGCCTGGGCCATGCCCTTTCTCCCTCTCATGTGTTTGTAATTATTTTCTCTTTAAAATGTTTTCTTATCCCATTCCACTCACATCCCACACTTGCAGTTGTGTTTCCCCTTAAACTGAAATCATGGACATTTTTCACTCATTTTCTAGTTCCCAAGGCAAACTTCCACAAGTTCCTCTGCCTCAGTGTCCCTGAAATGAAATGTCTCAGAAAGTCCCTGGCATGCAAGGCAAGTTTTCTGTAAGTTGCAGAGCAAGTTGAACCAGGACGCAGGGCGGTGGGTAATTTAGCTTCATGGTCAAGGTCTGATGGACGGAGGGGTTGCTGTTGTCCTGGTGAATGTTGATCTTGGTCATGCTTAGCTTCCCGGCTGGTTTTCATTGCATCCTGACTTGGCCAAAGCCAAGCATTTTGTGCTGGGCCAGCAGTTGTGAAATCCACAGCAGATTCAGTGTTATTGTGTGTCTATTTTTAGATGCCTCGTCCTCCGGGCCATAGAGTATGGGGGTCTGTGGTATTTCGCTGCCTCTCTCGGGCCTTGCTGTCAGGGAGCTGACCTCATTTTTCACTCACCATCAGTAATTGACTGCAGAGCCATCTCTGGACTTCTCCAGGACCATCTCAGACTCTCTCCCCGCGCCCTTCCATTACTGAGCTCCAAGTACACTGCCTGGCTTCTTGGACGGAAATTGATTCTGGCCTAAGGCACTGCTCCAATACATTTTTCTATAACTGCAAAGAATAGGCCAAAGGCCAGTATATCCTAAATCCCAGCAGGTCTCTGTTTTTGATGAGCTGTTAAGTAAGGGAATGATTAGAATTGGAGAGAGAGGCTGGGTAGGCTTATTCTAAGGGTTTCCAACCCTCGTACAAGTGGTAGAGAATGTGGATTTCACTCTCTCTTTTCTCAACAACTTTATTTATTTACCACCTTTATTTACCACTACTGTAGACTTAGTAAACCGCGCTGTTAGTTGCATGCGAATCTGTCTGCATTTGCTAGCAGTTTATAAACTACTATGGCCCAGGCACACAATGGGAGTTCAGACAATATTTGTTGAGTAAATTTTCAATAAAGCTGCATGAGGACTGGGTCTTATCCACCATTTATTTCTCGTTTCACACAGGACTTGGCGATGGTAGGTGTTTTTACCATATTTGTGAATGAAGGTATTTCAGCATTTATGGCTTTGGAGTCTGGCAGATGTGGTTTCGAATGCTGGCTCCACAATCGTATGGCTAAAATTGATCAGTTTTCTTTCTTGAGTCTCACATTTATCATCTACATAATGGAGATAATAATATCACAGAGTTTTTCTTGAGGGTTGGATGAGAACTAATGAACTAGATAATGAAGAAATTCAGAGAATTTGGGGTGACTCTGGGAAAAAAGAAAATAGGGACCGTAGAGCAAAAGGGGAGAGGGGAGGAAGAGAGGGAGGATATTGTGGTGAGGGCTAGTGAAGGGTGTAGAATTCATTCATTTCCCTCCGCTAGTAGCCATTACTGGCTGCCTAGTCCACCCTCTCTTTCTGGACCAGTGACTTAGAGGTTCAGCTACAAAGACTGGAGAAGATTCCTGCCTGGCTGTAATGTTCAGCCTGGGGTACATAGGGCCCCCCTCATTCCACTGAGGGAGTCTCTGTTAGAAGTGGTTCTGGGACGGGATGCAGGTCACTGAGTCTAGTAGAATCCCAGGACACTGGGGGCGGGGGTGGGGGTGCTGAACACAAACTCAAATGCCCAGATCCGGGAGATCAGTCCAGGACGTACCCAGGTGGACGGGTTTTTCAAGATTGTGACTTCTCCGAAATTCTCAGTGTCTATAATCAGTTTATGTACTTAGTGCTCAAAATACGTTATAGAGAACGTTGGGCTGGTCAAAAGTCTAGATTGTAGTGCCAGGTGATCACAGGGCTTCTTCCATATTTTGTGTATTCTCGGGAGCGCTATAAAAAGGGGCGGCAGGCAGGGAAGGGAAGCATGCCACTTGAGAAATATGTTTAAACATGCCTAATTACCCAGGAAAACTCACGTAATAAAGGTTATTTACACATATATCAACTCTCTGAGTGTCTGACACCTTCTCGGCATTTCATAGCCATTACTTTTTGTTCTCCTCGGTCAGATAAAAAGCTCGTAAACATATCAGAATGAAAGGAAGGAACCCCCCGATTCCAAATCTAAAGTCTGTAAGTCCCCCAAATGTTGCAGAATCCTAATTTCTTGTGCTTATTTCCAAGGCTCTACTTGATCACCCCAAGCCAACATTCTGTTTTCACTGGATGCCTGGGAGAAACAAGCTCCAATAATAATTCCGGAGGATTTTCTCTTCTGCCCTATGGCGCAGCTCTTTGTGTGGGGAAACGTCCTGTGCGAGTGAATGAACGAGGACACACTGAGGACTGTGAACAGTCTCTCTTCACCTGCCAAGGTGGAACTGCGGGGAAGAGCTCTGGCCTGGGGACCAGGACCCCCAAGTCCTCGCCCTTGCTCTGCCACTGGTGACTTGTGTGACTGTGAGGCAGGTACTTCACTAATCCTGGTCTCAGTTTCCCCATCCATCTAACTAGGTAACCAAATCACCTCCAAAGCCTTGGCAGTGGATCCTATTATCGTTTCAATTCGTCACCGCTTTTCTCGTAAGAGGATGATATGTCCCTGTGTGTTGGCACACAGCCCTCAGTGCAATGCGTTCATTTATGTCGGGCTTGGCCGTAGACTAGCTTTGGCCAATGGAATGTTGGCAGATGTGACAGAACCACCATTGAGCAGAAGCTCTGAGAACCACCATGTGGCTCTGTCACTGTTCTGTCGCTTCCTGCCGTGAGACTGAGTTGGGAGCTGCTCCCCAGCTTGGATCCTGGCATGGAGAAGACAAGACCCAGTTCTCACGTAGCTTATTCAACATTCACTCAGCCAGAGCCAGAGGCAGCCTGCAGCCAACAGGCAGTGTGAGACACTAATCTTTGTTCTTCTAGGCACTCGACAGCTTGGGGTTGGTTGTCTGTTATCGCAGCTTTACCTAGGGAAAGTAGACCGGCACAGTCTCCAGCTTAAAAGTTTTGGGTCTTTCTGTCTCCACTGTAGGATCCTCTCGATCATTCTTCTGCCAGCAGACAGCATGCCCTTTGAAAAACCAGATCTGACTGTATCCATTAGGGTTCTTTTGATGGCAAGTTCCAGAAAACCCAATTCAACAGGCACAAAAATTTATTAGTTTATTTAACTGAAAAATCAAGGATCGATATAGCCTGACTTTATCCAGAGGTGCAGTATTATCTCCAAGATTCTATGTTTCTCCATCTCCTGACTCTGCTTTCCCGTTTTTGGCTTCATCCTCAGGCTTTGTATGGTAGCAAGACAAGTACCTTACACACTTTCTCTAGGCTTAAACCTTCCAGGTCCAATCCAGCCTAAAAAAGACACTCTTTCACCAGTAGTGTTTACACAAATCCCAAGATTCATTCACTCTGATTGGGTCAACTTGGAAGGATATCCATCCCTGAAACAATCCCTATGAAGTTACAAGAATGGGATTAGTGTGATTGGCTTACCTCTAAATCAATCACTGTGACTTGGGGAAATCTCTCCTCTGATTGGCCAGATCTGGGTCATATGCCCTTCCCCCTCCTTCTAAGAGTTGTTGAGAGGTGATTTGAAATCTGAGCTACTGATGCCAGGAGAAAGGGGATGAATGTTGTCAGGGAAATCAACAGATGAGCATTATACTGATTCTGTCACTTGCTTGACATTATAAATCTTTCAAAAAAAAAAAAAAGCCCTACAATTTGAGGATCACATCTCAACTCTTTGATCTGGCCCTTGTTTACTTTGCTGACCTCATCTTCCTTCCCACCTCCAGTAAATCCTTCCCTTTTGGTCAACTTCACTCCATCAGAAATTGAGAGAGGTGCCTCGAAGAAAAAACAAAGCCATATCAAAATAGGGTTGGGAAAACGGCGGTGTACTTTAAATGTCTTGTTTAACAGTTTGAACACATGCATGAAAAGTTCAACAGTCATACAATCCTATTCACTGAGTAGGAAACAATTTAGGATGTTTTCTAAATTTAGAAGCCTGAATTTGGGGCCCTATTATGATGGCAAGGCCCAGGCCGAATGGGCTTCTAGCCACACTCTCAGCATCTCAATTCCCTTAACTCTTCCCAGGTTAAGAGGCCTCGGCAGTTACAGTTTCTGAAAAGCGTACGCTTTTCCAAGTGCTGTTAAAATGCCTTTCCTCTGCTTCATTCCTTTGCCTGCTTTAATTCATGCTTTTTAAATTCAAGCAATCAATCCTTCAACCATGCCTGCATCCCTTACTCCAGTGGTCATTAATCTTTTTATGCCTTGAATACCATTAAAAAGTGAATTAGTGATATGGTAATATCATTATTTTTTAATTAATGCATTAAGTAACAATATCCAGCAGCAAGTCTAACAACTACCATGGATTTGAAGTACTGACACACATAAATGTTCTTTCAAGGTTCCTGCCACAAATGAAATGAGATATGAGAATGTCTGTGATTATAATCTGTGGCAAAGTCACAGATACTTCTACTACCATTGTGGTTTGTTGCTTCCACTCATAATAGAAAGACACATCTCATTTCAGTTAGGGGTTAATAAAAATCAAGATAAAATTTTTTCTCATTCAAGTTCAAGGAGCCCCTAAATTCATTCTACAGACTGCGGGTTAATAACTCTGCCCTGGCTGGGTTTAGATACCCCTGATCTAAGATCTGGAAACATTTTGTGTGTCTTGGTATCACGACCCTTTCATCTCTTCTGTTTTCAAAGCTGGACTGAGACATAGGGGCACCATAATCCATCCCATAACCTGTCCTTCCATCAGTTAGTTACTTGCAGAAGGAGTGGAATGTTGGGGGAAGATGGGAAAGTAGTTGTACGTTTGCTGGGAGCCTGTGGCCTCAGCTCCCGTCTCCAGCTCCTTCCAGCGTCAGCCCAAACTGGCACATTTCGCCCAACAGAATTCCCTCTCTTCTTAGAGAGCAACATAGTGTTTCTAAATCGAAGATTCTCAAGCTTGACCCTTGGAGGAATTACTAGAAGCCTCTCTTCAGAGGCAGTTTCTGCTTTTCCCCAGTATTCATAAAATCTTCCCTAAGAAACCCAATGCCCACCTTCCCTTCCTGATTTGGGAACTGGACAGGGAAGGAAGAGTTCAATAAGATGCTAAAGCCAATCAGATTTTTCTTTATTCTCTTTATTACAAATATTTTACCACCTAGAACAAGTGCTTGGCCGAGCCTCTTTTTTAATCTGGGGTGATGGTAATCAACGATTGAATGGCTGTAAGTTATCTGAGATCAGGGCCAAGGGTTCTGTCTCCCAGTTTCTAGCACATATCAGATATTAAATATTTTTGGAAGGAAAAACTTCTATGAAAAAGCAATGGTTAATGAAGATTAAGATGTCAAGAATGAGAACCTAGCATACCTGATTCTACTCAAGCCTAATGCTTTCATTCAGCGTTTTTATTTACCAAGGCAGTCTTTTCTCTTTATGCCCTCTGTTGCTCCCATCCAATACCACGTCCTAACCGAGTGGTTTGGTTTTATAACCTGGCACCAGGAAATGACAGGAACCGCAGACCTCCCCAATGAACACCTGCTCCCTATATTTTTTAGGTGAAAGAAATGACAGACTCCTTGGAGAGGCTGAGAATACATTCCTTTAACAACCTCAGACTGAAGAGAATATTGGTTTTCATATATTTTCTTTTACTACCGAAAGGTTGACAAATAAAAATAAAAAGTTTGTGCAGCTTGTGCATAGTTATATCATGAGACCCTTTTAGTCAGGCCCCGAAGGCCTCCAGCCCAGTCGTGTAGCAATTTGGTTGAGATGTAATTTGGTGACTGTTTGACGTCCCGCTTTTGTTCTAGGCACCTGGCTCATCAGGTGATGAGGGTTTAGTTATAAACTTGCTTTATTGAGGTATGGGGAGTTGCATGTTGTGAGGTAGACCAGAAGTACTAGCAGATAGCTGGTTTGTCTCTCAAGATATTTAAAAATGTGGGAATAAATGGCTTTTAAAATGTTAGAAGATTTTATATTAAAAAAAAATCTGTGCTTCCAGACTCTTTCGGAGGAATGGACCACCTGGCGATATTGGGTCCATTGTCCCCATTCCAGTGTCTGGCTGGTGTTGAGTGGAGGCTGCCGGCACCTTCACGTGGCTGTGATTCTCCATTGCCCACAGCCATCCTCTGCCCTCAATGTTTAAAACCTTTCAGGCTTCCCATTGCTTTTAAGATACAGACCAACACTCTTTCCATGGCCCACAAGGTCTGCAGAGTCCGACTCCTGTCTACCTTTCCAACCTCATCTTGTGCTATGAATAATAACAGCAAACACACATATTTAATGCTAAACCTATACCACGTTCTTTCAGTCCTCATGACGTCTCTGAGGAGAAAGTACTGTTTTTGTCCTCTCTTTACAAGTGATAAAAGTGAGGCACAGAGAAGTCAAGTAACTTGTCCAATAACACACAGCTAGGAAGAGTTGGGGCTGGAATTTAAACTCAGGCAGCCAGCCCCTTGGAGACTCTGCTCTTAACCATGACACTCCCTCTTTCTGTGTCCCAGGCACGTGGTTTGTGCCCAGCACCAGCTTTACGGGGGCCATTTCCCCTACCTAGTGTATTTTCTTGCCTTCCCTTCATCCTTCAGTTTCAGCTCAAAGGCCACTTCCTCAGGGAAGCCTCTTAGTGTCTAAACCCCCAGCGTTCACAGTTCTGGTTCCTCCCCTCTTGAGAAAAGCTCTCCAAATAGAAGATTCTGTGATGGTAGAAGAAATGTTTTATCTTTGTGCTGAGCAGCACGGTAGGCATGAGCCACATTGGTTGTTGGACACTTGGCTCATGTGACTGCAGAACTCAATTATTCATTTTGTTTAATTAATTCAAAGTTGAATTAATATAGCCACATGGCCAGTGACTACCATATTGGATGGAACAAGCTTTAGAGCATTTGTGTCACATTGGAATTGTGCTCCATTGTGCCTGTTCGTTTGAGCTGTGTGTCTCAGTCACAGACCATAAGCTCCACAAGGGTAGACACGGTGTCTTCTGCTTCCCACTATATCCCTGACCCTGTAGTTAGTGCCTGGTACATCCCAGATACCGACCGAGTGGGCCAACCTTATAGCTTTGTCTCCACCAGCGAAAATCATGCTAGAGGCGGGCAGTCTGAAACCCCAGGGCAGGGGGTGACTGCAATGCTCCAAAAATTTACAAGCTCTGTGAACCTCAGTTTTCTCATCAGGAAAATGCAAATGGTAGTAATTTCTATCTCAGAGGAATAAACAGATAATTGTAGATAGTAATAATAATTAAGATGTGAGCTTATCATATCCTCTAAGGTGTTTCCATATTTCTTTTCATTTGATCCATTCAGTGAGCCAAGGCATGGAGGGGCTAGGTGACATGGGGACATGTAGGGTGGCATAGTGTGCAGCCATGTTTGAGTTCACCCATTTCCCTTCCCAGTGCTTGCCCTTCATCATTGTGTAACACTATAATGAATCCGGCTCATAGTAGAAATCCTAGGGTGTTAACCATTGGCCCAGTCCCTAACTTTGACCCCTCTTCCCCATGCCAGCTCCTCCAGGGTCCAGATGCAGCATTGAAGCTCCCTAATGGTATGAGCCCTTTCTGGGGACAGCTCTGGGCAGCCAGAGCCTTTGCAGGACATCTCCCTCACAATGGCCCCAGAGGCCCTGAGGCTTGGGGACGGGCAGCGCCTCAGGGGTCAGCGAATAAGCTGGTGACCTGTCCAGTTTCTCAAGTGACTCTGTTGCTGCCTCTGACCTTATATAGCTTCACTGGTCACTCTGAGCCTGGCTCATCTCTGAGAGGTTGGCCTCACTACCCTCAGGCAGGCAACTTCCATTTAGGCTCCCTGGAGACTCCTCTTTGAGGGGTTCAGGGTCTGAGGCTGAGAAGGTGGAAGGTGGATGGGGGCAGAGGGAAGGCAGTAGAGAGGAGAAGGGAGTAGAGAGGAAAAGGGGAGAGAAAAGGGGAGGAGAGAACAAGCTTTCAGGGACCAGGGCATTTTGAGATTTGTAAGCTCTTGGGCAGCACTTTGCAACAAGGTTATTGCTAATAATAATGATAACTGACATTTCTCAAGTACCTGAAAGGCACCGGGTAATGTTCTAATCACTTTACCCTTTGAATTAGCTTCTCTGATATATCACCATTTGACAGATGAAGAAACAGAGGCACCGAGAGATTAAGCAACTAGCCCTAGGTCACACAGCAAGTGGTAGAGCCAGAATTCCAACTTAAGTAATTGGACGTTAGAATCTAAATCTCTCTGAAATAATAAACCCAGATTATCTCATTGCCTAAGTGTTTGTTGGGAACCCCAAAGATTAGCTATCTAGTCTACCCTGCTCATTGCGTAGCTGGCACATCAGAAGACTAGAGAGGAGCCTTGAGGATTTTCCCAGGGACCTACCTGTGACTAGAAATAGAGCTAGGTGGGAACCTAGACCCTGACTTCCACTGAAGTCACGTATTCATGAAAATCAGAACGTGACAATGCTAAAATAACCAGAATTCCACCTCCACTGTGACTTCTAACAGAGACGCTGATGAAGTGTCTCCGGAAGCACATCCTCTGTGATGCTCTGTGAAGGAAGGGTTCCGAGGTGCGTGAAGTCGGGACAGTGTGCATTTGCCTACGAAAGGCAGACTGTCTACATAAGCTTGGTCGCGGAGTTTTGGTAAAATGTTTGATTCAGTGGAGCTTTTAGAGGAGGATTCGTGGCAGATCAGGTTGGGATGAGGGAGATAGAAATATGGTAAAATTGGGAGGGTGTATGGTGTGGGGGAAAGGACATGGACTTCAGAGTTGGGGAGACTTGAGCAGAGATTCTGCCTGTGTGATGTTGGGCAACTCCTCGGAGACTGATGTCTCATAGGGCCAACAATGGCTCTCATGAGTGATCCCGATGAAGCCATAAAAACACCTAACAGATCAGGGTCAGCTTGACCAGTCATAGCTATTAATACTCTTAAACTAATGAACAATTTCAAAAGTGTATTAAGAGAATGTAGGTTGATTGGGAATAAATAAATATTACTTGACAAAAGTTTCTGTGACTAAATAAGTTTTTTTAAAAATGCTTGGTTAAGCAAGGGACACAGCTTTCTTTCCACAGGACTTCTCAGTGCCTTTAATTGATTTCTTATCCAACTCCATCTTCAGGCATGTTTCTTAGGATTACCAATTCTGATTTTCTTAAAGGGAAAACTATTTTTCCATTTATTTTTTCATAACTATTTCCCCTTTGTGTCCTGTAAGGCAGGGGTCTTCAACCCCTGGGTCGTAGCCTGGTACGGGTCTATGGCCTCTTAGGAACAGGGCCACACAGCAGGAGGTGAGCAGTGGGTGAAAAAGTGAAGCTTCATCTGTATTTGCAGCTGCTCCCTAGTGCTAGCATCACCGCCTCTACTCCACCTCAGATCATCAGGCATTAGATTTTCAGAGAAGCACTGGTCCCTGGTGCCAAAAAGGTTGGGGACCGCTGCCCTAAATGTTATAGTACCTGGAATCTTTTGTGGTATTTTGAATGTTTACTATGAAGTATCCTAAAACGAAAGGATGATTGACATGTATGATGTGCAAGGTGAGGGGGAATTATTAAGTGAATGCTTACTTTGTGCTGGTTATTCTAGACATATAATCTTGTTCATTTTTCACAAAAGTCATATGTAATTTTCCTTTTATTGACTGGGAAACTGAGGCTCAGAGAGCTCCAATATATAAAGCTCTCTGGGTTGTTGATGGCCCTGCTGGGCTTAAAACTCAACTTCAGGCTGACTTTCCAAAGTCCTGCAGTGGTGGAATGAGCTGGACTTTAAGGATGTCAGAAAATGAAAAGGAACCACATAGAGAAATGAGCAGCTCCTTGGGCAGTGAACTGAAAACAGAGGCGCCCCAAGGGGGAAAGTGAGTTAGCTGGACCACATGCTTGCCTCCGGCTGGAGTGCTGGGGCTGCGAGATAATTGAAACAATGAAGAATGGGGTTAAGTTTCCTAAAGATTGACAAGCCAATAAAATGACAGTCTTCATCTAGATTAGAGGATGGAAAATGGGGGTAATTGGAAGAAATTGGCTATTTCTGCCTCCTTTGGCTGAGCCCTGGACCTTACATGTGTTCTGTTTGGATCAATTGTGGTTTTCCTGCCCTGCTTCTAGTCTTAGTTTTATTATTATTTTTTTTTCTAATTTCTAAAAAATGAAGCCAGTTTCTGAGAAATAGATTTTTTAAATTTTATATGGGGTTGCTTTAATAACAGTATTACTTATTGTCATTAGCAATAATCCCTTGAATATTGGAAATAAAATCTTTAGGTGACAAAAAAAGAGCTTGCTTCTCTCCTATTTGGGACTAAAAATTCTTTTTCTTAGAAGAATAAAATGGAACTTGGGAGAATTAAGCATAGAGAGGGAAAAGTGGAAAGTGGGCTTGAAGCCAAAGCATTCAAGTTCTAGTCCTAGTAAAGACTAGAGGCACCACCCTAGCTGTGTGACCTTGGGCAAGTTTCTTAACGTCTCTGGTGTCAGTTTCCTCATCTGTCAAAGAGGGGGTTGAACCAGGTCATCTCTAAGATGTATTCCAACTCTAATATTCCATAACTATGAACCTATCGTGTGGGCATGGGATAAATAATTATATGATAAAAACTCTAGACTGCTGGTGAGATCAGGCTTGGGGTGCTGGATTTGGGGAGGATTGGGAGTAGGGGTCTGTGGGGCAGGCAAGATCTCCTTCATGACATTAATCTAGAGGATTTGAGGTATCCCCCAAACCCTGAGCCCTATGCTGTAGCTCGCAAAGATCATGTGTCACAGTGGTTACAAGAAGTTTTGCATCTTATAGCCTAGCCACTTTGCTAGCTGAGGGACTTGGCCAAGTGATGCCATCATACTTTTAAAAAGTGTCCCAGAGTTTGTGATACACTGTCAGTTTTGGGAATCTCTGGTGCCAGTCAATTTGCAGGTGTTTTCACCTCTAAAATGCTTTGAGATAAGTTATTTTCTTAACCTCTAAAACTGAAGTAGTGAAACGTACACACTTGTAATGAGGGTTAAGTGAGATAAGTAAACTCCTGTCTATTGACTCTGTATGTGTTATTGTGGCTGCCCGCTCCTGTCTACCTCCAGACCCTTTCTCCACCATCCTTGCCCCCAAATACATCCTTCTCCCTTGCAGATGTCCCTGTTGTCCACTCTGCTTTCTTCTTTGAGCCTTTGTCCCAAAGCAGCTGTCTCTTTTTTCCGGCATCTGCCTGTTGGGTGGGCCATTTGGCAGGGCCAGTTTTCCATTTTTCCTGGTATGTTCCTGTTTTACGTCCTCCATGTCTGAGACTAGAATATTGAAAGTCAGGATTTTTTTTAAAAAAATAAACTGTTTTCTCTTTATTATAAAAGTGATTCATACTTACAGCTGAAAGTCTAGAAGAAACAAATTAAATCCTCATTAGTCTAAAACTAACAGTCGGATGCAATCACTGTAAACCCTTATGTGATATTCTCTTATATTCTTTTCATCTACATAAAGTGTTTTTGAACACAACTGCGACCATATAATAAGTATAATTGTGTACCTGAATTTTTCCTATAACATTATAACAACCACTCAAGATATGATCACAAACTCTTCTTAAGGGCACTTAGTAAAGGGTGTGTAACACTCCATCCGGGCAGGTGGCCCATAATTTCTTTAATGATTTCATTTCATTTATCTGAAAGATGTCTGTTGAGGGCCCAGGCTGGGTCAGGCACTATGTGGACGACACTTAGGCTGTGTCTGTTTTTCTAATAGTTTACATAGTCCCGGGGGAAAAAATGTTGTATATAATGAACTTTTTCTAAGTTTGAAATTATCTTCTTAGGCTAGGCTCTCAGAAGTTGGAGGCAGGTAACTACGGTTAGTGAAACAATCATATGTCTCCGCGTCAGACAACCAGCTCCACCTTTCAGCAGCTGCATGACCCTGGACGAGTCATATACCCTCTCACAGCTTTGCTTTCTCACCTCTAAACTATGAGTTAGACAGCCTCCCTTCCAGGACTAATATAAGGATTCAGTGGTAAGTGCTAGAATGAGATCTGGTACATAGTTAACACTGAACAATAACCACCACAAAAAATATATCATACTATTGAGTTTGAGTGTATGAACATTTCAGCCATTCTGCAGGTTTTTTATCAATACTAGATCAAGGCATGTCTTGATTACCTTTCTCAGCTGTCATCTCATTTCAGCTCACTCTGGGCCTGGGAATGTCTCAACTAGCCTCTTCTCTCCCTTCATTTACCCAGGAATACCTCTCTGTGAGGCCACAGAAAAGGAAGTGGGCTGGGAGGTATAATCTAAAGAGAACAAGATTATCTGCTCTCCTAAACTGTCTCCCGACCTTTCTTCCTTGGTGCCTGATATCTTTCTCCCTTGGGGGACTTCTCCGGTCTAGAGAAGGGATCTGGACTTGTTCTTGAAGGGTGCAGTTTAAAATCTGTCTCCATCCTAGAAGATTCTGGACTGAAACCTTTCTGAATCCAGGCTCCTCTGCCTGGAGGCATCAGGGCACCCTTCCCCTCAAGGTTGAGAATGACAAAAGGCGCGTGTGAGGGCCCAGCCCACATGGTGTCAGTTGAATGTGATGAAGATTGGCTGCAACACCCCTTCGCCTCACACTCTCCTCTGCTTGGGCACATAGCCCTACGCTCAGGTCTGGCTGATTTTCGCCTGGTGAGACTCTTCTCCAGTACTGTCAGATCTTCAGATTTTTGAAGGAGAAGCCAAAATATCTGAATTTAATAACAATAAAGTAATCTCCTACGTTTTGAATGTTAGCAAACTCTTACTTTTCCTTCAAGACTTTTTCCAGCTGTCACCTCTGATGAAAAGTTGTCCCTTTCCCCTAGCCGCCTCGGTGTTCCCTACGACCTGTGCTTCTCTTCGTCATCGCACCTCATTCACCTGGCATAGTCTGGTAGGGCCACTTACCTGTTCCTCTCTCACATTTGTCCCTGAGTTATTTGAGGGTGGCCACCTGACCTGAGTCATGTACCTAGCACAGGGCTGGGTACAGAGGGGTGCTCAAAAGACATCTGGAAAGAATGGATGAATCAATGAGTGATGAAAAGCCGAAGCAGGAAGATGGTATGTTATGATATAGAACTTGCAGACTCAAGGACCAGGCTGTTTAAAAACCACAATTCCTGAAGCTGGCCACGTTTGACATAATAGGTGCCAGACTGCTTGTAATGTGAACAATCTAGTTTCTGCCCTATTATGTGGGTTAAGCAAACTGCCCAACAAACCATCCCCGGGGGCTGGTATACTGCCTTCCTTGGATATCCCTAAGTGGGAATGGATTGCACATTATACTTTGTAAAATAACTGTGCCCATGTTTAAATGCAAGAAAATGAAACAGGATGTAAATGACATCAATTGTTAGGTTAGCCAGGATATGCCGAAGTTCTTTCCATTAAAAATTTTATTATGGTTATAATGAATAACTTGTTCAGTTGGAAATAATTCTGATGGTGAAAAATGCAGGAAAGTACAAAGAATATAACAAACATCCCTGTCCCCACCATTCTGAATTGCCGCTAACATTTTATTTTCCTCAAACGTTTTTTCTGTGAATGAAACTGTAAAATTATAGATAACGTTGAAATTCTCTTTTCCCATTGCTCCCAGTCTACTTTCCCCTACCTCCTCCTCCTCCTCCCCACTTTACCCACCTCACAGGCCATAAGCACTGGTATTCTGCGCTTAGTGGGCTTCCTTCTCATCTTTCTTTTACATTGGGCATTGTTTTTTGAACAATAAAAATGAGAAAACAAAATAATTTTACCTTTCTTTATCCAATGTCTGTTCTGTTAGATCCCAGGATAAGAGGCCTAATGTCTCAGTTTTGGGGACTGAAATATTTTAGCAGGAATCATCATTAGGAAGAGAGTGGTTCTTAGACGAAGATGATGCTTCACAGGGCATTCGAATGTGTTGGTGGGATTATACGTGTCCAGCACAACCAGACAAATGATTTATTCAAAGTTTACAACATAGTGGGTGCTTTAAATACATACTTCATTTACACTTCCCAGAAGCCTTTGAGGAAAATATCTCTTCCCTATTTTACAGATGAGGAAACAGAGGCGTAGAGCGGGGTGGGATATCCCAGGCTACTCAGCTCAAAGTCACAGCTGGATCTGAACCCAAGTCTGCCTGACTCTGGTGCCGAGCTGATGACAGACAGCTGAATGACACCGGCTGCAGATGGATCCAGGCCGGCTGGCCGGGGCTCTTGTTCTCATTAAATAAGGTTTCTATTTGGAGCTCTGCTTTTTTTCACTCACTCATAATTTTTCTGAAACTTTCTCTCCTTAGGGCAACATTTTCCATCACCAAAGGTGACTTGTTTTGAAAAAGTTTGAGTAAAAACAGCGCTATATTTCTTGCTTTCCAGAGAATGGAAAAACACATGCTGTTCAGTCGTGTTTTTTTTACAGCTCCTTTAAGAAGCAACACACAGACACTCACATAAATTATTTCTTATTTGTTAATCGCCCTAAATGCCATCCATAGTTCTTCCAAAAAACAATTGGGAATGTGAGTTAAGAAATTGAATGATTTTTTGAACATATTTATTTTCCTTAGAAAATATCTGTATCCTCTGCTTTAGAGAAATAAATGTATTCGCTCTCTCTCAATTTAGAGTTATTTAACATTTTCCAAGGGTCAGCAGACTTCCAGGTGCTTTTCGGGTATTCAAGTAGACACAGTTCTGATCTATGGCATTTTTGCCTTAAAAATCTCATAAGATGAGCAAAGGCATACAAAGATATGTAAATGAATAATGGCGAGTAATTGTACAAGGCTTTGCAGTTTAAAATGTGGATTCACAGATAGTCTTTCATCGATGACCCTGGATGACAGGGGAGTAGACAATTTATTAAAATAACGTATTCTCATTTCAAAACTATGTATTCACTTCCCAGAGCTGCTGTAACAAAGGGCCACAAACTGGGTGGCTTCAACAGAAATTTGTATCTCCCAGTTCTGGAGGCTGGAAGTCTAAAATCGAGATGTTGGCAGAGTTTGTTTCTCAGTGAGAGAGACTCTGTTCCATGCATCTTCCCCAGCTCCTGGAGGTTTGCTGGCATTCCTTGGCATCCCTTGGCCTATAGCAGTGTCACCCCAAACACCTTTTGCCTTTATGGTATTCTCTCTATGTGCATTTCTATGTCATATTTTTCCTTTGTGTGAGGCACCAGTCAGATTAGGGACCCACTCTACTCTAGTTTGACCCCATCTAAACTTAAACTAATTACATCTGCAATGACCTTGTTTTCAAATAAGGTCCATTCTGAAATACTGGGAGTTAGAATTTTGATATTAGATTTTTTGAAGATGGGGAAGACACAGTTTAACTACTAATAGCCTCATAGTGGACGCTATGCTGTCCTGCTCAGATTATCTTTCAGGAACGAAGGACTTATTCCCACAGCTGCCAACCCTCAGCTATCAGCCCTTGCTGAGAATTGCTTTTAGCTGAAGAGAGTCTTCTGGTCCAAGGTCACACTCCTTCCTGGGGGTAGCCAGTGTCCAATGACCAGTCTCTCTCTGCATGTGTATAAAACCCTCTCCTCAACATGGACAACTCTAAGAGGACATTGTGGCTTCAGGAGTCCCCAGGGGGTTGACCAAGGCCTTGGCCATGACCATGTTGTAGCTCAGCTCCTCCCTCTGCTCAATCCAGCAGGTACTCTTTCTGCAGGTGTGGACCCTGTGTGCTAACCTCCATCTTGAAGTCTGCTTACTTGGGTGGGGGGTGGTGAACTGTAACACACCCTAAAAAACCCAGAGCAGAAAAGAGTCCTGTGTCCCCGACCCCAAGGAGCTGCCCTATCAGCCCCGTACTGTTTATATCTGAATTGTGATGTGAGGCAGAATTAATCGCGCCTTCATTTAAGCTGTTATTGTTTGCGGTTTCTGTCACTACAGTAGCATCTATGTGCTAAGCACCTAGTGGGGCTGCAGGGTGGCAATTTGCAATGAGTAGGTGATCATGTTTTCTGAGCTCAGATGGTCCTTTTAGCTTGGAGATTCCAGGATTCCCAGATTCTATGAACACAGCATGCTTGGCAGTGGTCCCCAAACCTGTGCATCACTAGGGAAACTAACAGATACTTGTTTGGGGTTACATCCAAGACCTCTAATAGCACCGTGCTTGTTGCGATGGTTGTGATGGTTGTGGGCTGGTCAGCTGGGCAGCATCTGCAGATGGCAGTTGGGATGCACTAGTGTGGGAGAAACTCACTGAACTTTGCTTAGGGGACTTAGTTCCAGCTTCAAATGTCTCTTCCCACCTCTGTTATTTTTTGGGCTTCAGTTGCCTCATCTCTAACACAGGACTAACTAATTTAAAAATCCCTCGCTCCGCATACTTCAGAAAGTTGCACAAGACCAAATTGAGCCCAGATGAAGGGCTTTGAAAGGTCAGCGGCACTGTCTAAATACACGAGGTGCGATTATCATGATTGGTATTGACATTAAAAGGCTGTTTTGGTCACAGGTTGTGCGAAGCAATGCTTGACAGATGGTGTTCCCATAATGCTCCCAGGGGCCTTGTTACTGGGGGATTTTCCACTGAATGCAGTTCCCTTTCAAAGTTTTGTTTTGAAACCAGAGAGCCAGGGAGGAGCCTTGGTTAATCCTGGATGCGGGCTGAGCAGCTCAGCTAGCTGTGCAAGGAGCAGGCCTTTTATCTAGGCCTGGACCTTTTGCTGACCTGGGAAGAGAAGCTCTTTCAGTCCCTAAGACAGCTGGCCACGGTTGACCAAATGTGAGTTGCAAGATTACTGCAGTTCCCAGAAGCCTCTGGACTGAGTTGAGCCAAACTCTCTGCCTTTGTCTTGAAGATATGCATTCTTTGGGGCAGGGGTGTATGTGTATGTGTGAGGGAGGGGGAGGAAGAAGGAAGGAAGGAGAGGGATCGTAGCATACTGGAGGTGGAGGTGACCTTAGCACCATCTCATCCAATCTCTTCGTGTTACCAGCCACGACACAAGGCTCAGAGAGGTTTAGTATCTTGCTTAACATCACACAGCAAATGAAGAGACAGCTAGGTGCAGAGCACAGGATTTTTTAAACTCTAGACCAGGGACCGTTTACCTTCTTTCTCTCCCCTTTCTCTCTACAGAGGCTCAGCAGAGCTGGGGGGAAGGAGTGGACTAATTTGCTTGGACCCAATTTCACATTTCAATAACTGGTTCTTCTCTCTGGTGTTGCTAGATCCTTGTTAGATTAGCTGCTGCTCAAAAGCAGCCAGGGGCAGTGACCCAGCTAACCCTGGTTGACCCTACTTTGAAATGCAATAGAAAGTTGATTATGGTCTGGTGCAAGGCTAGCATGACACCCTCTGCTTCTCAACAGACTGCACCAACAGTGTCCTGAAATTCCTCCATTAAAGGCTCTCTTTGGGGCTGCGTTTCCATGATTCCTTTATTTAAGATGTAAATACCCCTGAGAGCAGCAACACTTTTCCATCTGACCTGCTATTGTTGCTTGAGAATGTCTGGGATCTCAGAGCAGGTCCTGAGAGAGAATTGAGCTGAGCACATGTGGAGTGGAGTGGGGTGATGGCGAGAGTAAGGACGTGAGGACCTGGGTCATGGGAAATGCTTTTTTCTCATGCACAGCTCCAGTGGGGGCTGGAGGGCTCTGTGGGCCCGGCCCTTGCCTGGGTAAGGGGTGTTCGCTCTTCTTGCCTGATGATCTTGTCCTGCCTCCTGATTTCATCCATGCTGCCTGGGAAGTCCAGGTTGTCCTCATATTTGGCTCCTCCCACAGATGGGTTAAGGGGGCTGGGAGGTGCGGTCCACAGGAGAGCAGAGGCTACTTGGGGACAAGGGCCCAGGCAGAGGGCTCACTGCCACTTCTGGCCATTTTGGGGGTATGGAAGGGCTCTGAGGGCCTTTCCTATGCTTAAGGCCTCAAGGTGGCCTTGTCGCAAGAGGCTGGCTCGGTGCTCTGTGATGGCCATGGGAGGGTTTGGGAAGGCATCTTTGCAAAGGCAGGGAGGCCCCCCCTTCTTTCCACTGTGATTTCAGGGGAAACAAGAAGAACCTTCTGACCCCTAAATATATACATCTCATACAACCTCATTGGCTCTCTCTTCTCACCAATAGATCAACATTTTTTTTGGAAAAAAAAAAACATTACAAAAATAAAGTCATAGAAAAAAGAAATGCATAAAGGAAAAACAGAAACAATCATCTGTTGCCCCGAAAAAATACTGTGAGCACTTTGGCTCGTGTTCTCCCAGTATGTGGTGTGTATGTGTGTGTATGTGCATGCATATAAGCCTGTGTGTATATGTGTATGTGTATATGTATGTGTGTGTATGTGAATACTTGTGAATGTGTATATGTGTGTGCATGTGTACATAAGTGTATGTGCATGTATGTATGTGTGCATGTGTATATATGTCTATGTCTATGTGTGTGTATATGTGTGGGTGCATGTATATATGTTTATGTGTATATATACATCTGCGTGTGTATGTGTATATATGTACGTGTGCACATATATGTGTATACATGTCTCTGTGTGTGTAGGGTCCAGCAAAAGCAGCCCTGTTGACTGGTTGAACCTCCTGAGAGAGTCTGAAGAGCCAGAAGGGAAGATCTAAATAAAGAGAAAGGAGCAGCATTACAGAGGTGTAGGCAGAGTTAGGGAACAAACATGCAGTGAGTGGCATGCTAAGGCTAGCAAACTGGAGGCACTAACCTCCCCTAAGCATGCCAGGAAGTTTTCGGGTTGGAGAAGCTGTAGCCATGTCGGGGTGGTGATAGGTCAGGATCCATGGCCGTGGGTAGATGCAGAAACCTCTAACCTATATGGCCCTTCTCACCCTCGGACGCTTTCTGGTGCCTTCCTTTGGCTGTGCCCAATGGAAAGCCAGAGGTCAAGGGGACCCTGGTCAAGGGGTCAGCCTCTCTGGGTCATAGAAAGAACAGAATGAATTGGTATTGGTGGGAAGGGGCAAGCAAATAGACAATAGAAACTTCCTCCCTTGGCAGAACTGAGTGAGGAGCCAGAGAGAGGCTGATTTTGATGGTAAAGCTACTGCACAAGTATGTAAAATCAGGCAGGAATGGAGAAAAAGCTCCTTCCCTTGCCTTCTTCTGTCCATCTATCATCCATCCACCCATTCACCCATCCATCCATCCATATCTATTTGCCTATCTATCATCTATCAGTCATTTATCTCTGTCTCTAAATTCTTCTAGGATAAAACTGGAGACAGTATGAAGTAGGAGCTAAGTGCAGGCTTTGGAACAGACCACTTGAATGCTGCCTGGACCACTTACCAGCTGTGGGGGTTTGAGCCTATTATTACTTTACTTCTCTGAGGCTCAGTTTTCTCATCTCTCAGTGGGACCAGCGGTGGTTGGGAGGATTAGATGAGTGAATACATATGTGTAAGGTGTTTAGAACAGTGCCTGGCACATAGTAGGTGCTCAGTTACTTTATAGCTATGCCAAGAATTCATTGTATTAAGAACTGTTGAGTAGTTGAGTAAAACTTCCTGGCCACGGGGGTGGGGTTGGAGCCAGTGTGTGCCCCTACCTCCTCCTGCCTTCTCTCGTCTGCTCGCCCACGTTAGATCTAGCTTTCCCAGTCAGGGCCCCAGGAGGGACACTCTGGAGAGTCTTTCTGGGTACTTCTCTTCTAGTTCATGCCTTTGAAGATGAAAACCCTCCTGGGGAGGTGCCATACTCACTGAGGTGCTAAGAATTTATCAGATTTTGGCAGGAAGGGAGAAGACATTTAGAAAGAGGAGAAGAAAGGAGCTGCAAAAGGCACAAAGAGAATGTGTGAGACACTGAGACTAGCTCCCCCGGAGCAGGTATGTACTCACTTTTTCCTCCTGGATGCCTCCTTCTCTCAGGTCTCCACTGCCTGAGATTCAGTGAGGCTAAGGGGGTCAGCCAGGCCCACCTCAGATCCCTCCCTGTTCCTTCCTTGGTTGCAAGGATGAGAAAAGCCTTCCTTTCCTCACCTGTAAAATGGGGTTAAATGCAATAATGTATCTGTGGAGCCTGCTAGAGTGCCTGGAACAAAATGTGAAAGCAGCATATGGTCATGAAAAACAAAACAAAACAAAACAAAAGAGACCTGGAGAAATATTTCTCCAAAAAAGACACCTACGGCCAATCAGCACACGAGAAGATGATCAACATCACTGATCATTAGGAAAATGCAAATCAAAACCACAATGAGATGTCACCTCACACCCCTTAAGATGGATATTATTTTAAGAAAAAAAAAAACCAAAATATGTTGATGAGGATATGGAGAAAACGGATCCATTGTGCATTGCTAGTGGAAATGTAAAATAGTGCAGCCACGGAAGAAAACAGACCACGGAAGAAAAGAGAATCACCACGTGATCCAGCAATTTTATACCTGGGTACAGACCCAGAAGAAATGAAGGCAGGAACACGAAGCGATATCGTCACACTCATGCTCATGGTAGTGGCATTAATCACAGCAGCCAAGAGGTAGAAGCAACCGAGCGTTCACTGATGGATGAATGGACAAACACAATGTGATCTCTGCATATCATGGAACATTATTCAGCCTTACAAAGGAATGCTCTTGTGACAAAAGCTATAGCACAGGTGAACCTTGAAGATGTTATGCTAAGTGAAATAAGCCAGTAAAAATCAGAGAGACAAAAAGTGGGATGGAGGTTGCCAGGAGCTTTGGGGAGAATTGAGTGGGGAGTTAGTGTTTGCTGGGTGCAGAGTTTCGGTGGGGGAAGATGAGAAAATTCTGATTGTTGAAGGACAAAGTGAATGTCCTTAATGCCACTGAACTGAGCACTTAAAAATGATTAAAATGGCAAATTTTAGATTATGTATATTTTGCCACGAAAAAAGTAACAAAATGAAACCAAGGAAGTTACAATAACAGTATATTACTATTAACAATAATTACTAGTATCTTTCTGAAAATGGATCCTGTTTATTTTCTTAACACTCTTTTCTTCTGGAGCCCAGCACAGTGCCAGGCTCTCAATACATAAAAGCTTCAAACAAAACAAATCAAAAACCAAAACTAACTGAAGAAACAAAATCCATGCTGGTTATAAGATCTCTTCTTGGCCTTTGTTTTCCATTTCCTCCTTCTTCTGGAAGGCAGGGCCTGTGTCTCTTCACCATTTTATTTCTAAGGGCTAGCATGGTGCCAGTTTACTAGAATTTTTTAATGACTAAATCAAGGAGGCTATTTCAGGAGGGAGCTTGTTGACTCAATCCTCCTACTTACGCCCCTAGACATGCATCTTGAGGCTATCGACTTGCGTTGTATAAATGCAGCAGAGCAATTATGAAGCTAATACAAAAGCTACTCACTTGTCAGGGGATCAGAGCCATCTGGGTCTATTGAGGTAGAGCCCAGTTTTGGGGGCACAAAAGCCAGGAACTGGTGAGAGAGCAGAAAGGTTCTCATCTCTTTCTAGAAACACTGAGTCCCTCATCACTAACCAGAAAAACAGACAAGTGTCCTAAGATCCCAGTCACTTTCAAAGGGACTGATTTCATTTCATATGAATTACATAAGAGGTCTTCCTGGCACGTTGTTTTAGTCACTGATCATGCCTCTGAAATGTTTTAATTCTGGGATACACAATAGTCACTTCTCAGTAGAACAAGATTTATGTCAGAGTTTGGGATTTTGTGTGTTAAATCCCTTATAGATTGGAATGAAAAACACGTTTGCCTGTTTGGCTTTTTTTCACAGAGTAGTTGGACCCACTGTGGTCCTTTCTCATCTTGCAGACCATGTGATTTGTCTTTGGAGTGAGAGCAAAAAGGAAGAAGCAGAATGGGATCTTTGACCTAAGTGACCAGAGTAGCAGGTGGGCTGGTTATTGTCTCACTTCATCCTTAAGAGAGTCTTCACAGTCACTGCAACTCTCACTACCACCCCATGCACACCGGGATTGCTAACTGTATTAGGTAGCTTTTGCTGTGTAACAAATGACTTCAAAAATTAGTGGCTTAAAACAACAGCCTTTGTTTAGCTTATGAGAATGTTTATGACTTGTTTCTCTATTCTGGGCCAGGTGGGACTGTTGCTGTTGGGTTTATGCATCTGTGGACAGCTGCTAGATGGCCTGGGGGCTGGCTGGTTTAGGATGGCCTCACCTGAGTTGGCTCATCTCTGCTCCACGTGGCTTGATATTCTTCAATAGGCTGGGCCAGCCCAGGTTTTTTCCTGTTATAGTGTCTCAATTGTGGGAGAGAAAGAGAGAGAGAGAAAGAGAGAGAGAGAGAGAGAGAGAGAGAGAGAGAGAGAGAGAGAGAGAGA
>PVKZ01004169.1:0-94495 GCA_004027375.1 Macroglossus sobrinus | reverse complement strand
AGAAAGGGAGGAGATGTTGGGAGCCACACGGGAGAAACTAAATGGCCACGGCCCGTAAAGTTCCTGCTTCACTTCCTGGTGATTAGCTGAAAGCCCGCGCGCGCCAAGACAAGAGCCTGCGCGTGCCAAGACATCCGCACCGCCTACCCCTCACATCACCTCCCCCCACTTGAATGCCCCTATCAGATCACGCTACGCTATACCACCCCTTCCCTCAACCAATCCCCTGCCTACAAGTATCTCTCTAACCCCTCCCTCTCTGTATATATATATATCCCCATTTTGTAATAAAATTTTGAGGCTTGATCAGAATACTGTCTTGCCTCCGCTCCTTTTTCTCGCCCGTTTTTCTCAGGTTGGATGCTCCTCGCCCCCACGAATAACTAGGTTCCGCGGGTCGGGACATATATGTATATATATATATATATATATGTATACATATATATATATATGTATATATATATATATTTCTCTCTCTCTCTCTCTTTTGTCCCTTCTTTGGACAGTTATATTATCAAGAGAATACACATCAAATAGTGGACACATTCAAGTTGTTATTTTGCTTTGTAACTGCAGCTGTTTTACTTCAGTTAGTCTTCCAGTCTTTATCAAGATGCTTTTTAAATCACATTTCCTTAGGGATAACTGAATCTGCCATCCTTGGTTATCAACTTCTCATTCCATCTGTTATAGTTCCCATTATAGTTGCAGTAAAATACCACAAACAAGCTGAATTAAAATGTACAGAACTGAAAATATTTGGCTTTGTGACCAAGCATTTAAATCTTACTTAATTCTGAAATATAGAGAGGCATGATCAATCACCTATAGTCGATTTTTAATGAAAGCCTCTTTTGCCACTCTTCTACCTCAGTTGTGATCTTGGTTGTCCAAAGTTGTTTGATGTAGAGTGAAATAAAACTTGTCCTGGGAATGAAAAAGCACTTATTTTACTCTCTCACCTGCTGCTTTTTAAAAACCACTTTGGATAAATCATTTATGTCTCTTGAGCTTGAATTACAAAACTAGAAGTATCAAGGTATAATATAACCAGCATTATAGGAATTTCATTAAAAATCTGAAAGGAAGATTATAGTTCAGTTCAACCATTCACAAGTGAACTTTCCCACTCATTAGCAATACTAACTCAAGCAAAGAAAAAGTAAATTCTACAACATTCGGTCACCATAGTGAGCTTCAAAAGAAGACAAAGAAATGGAATTCCCTTAGTTTAAAACAGAGTAAATACAAGTTTGTGATATAATTAAATAAAACAACCATAGAGAGATGGCAAGAAAAGACATGATGGCTATGTAAAATACAAAAGCCAACTGTTTTGTGACAGAGGCACAGAAAAATAGGGAGCTACACAGGCAAACAGAAGAAGAAAGCAGGGAGCCTAAAATCTATGTTGGATGGAAATAACATAAGAAATGATTTTTAAATGAGATACACAGCAGATGAAAACATAGACTTTCAGGCTAACAACAAAAAAAAAGAATATTTGTCAATAAAAAATTAAAATTTGGAGTAAAATATAAGGCAGTTTCTTTCACATTTTAAAAAACAAATGGAAAACCATGGATCATTATATAGTTCTACAAATTCTGAATCATGGCAAAAAATACTGAGATAAACAAAGAGAAGAATTATCTAGAGGTGAAAAAGATAAGACTAAACTTCCTTATTGGTAATGAAAAATAGACAAAATGTATTAAAATATCTCTTGAACATGACCAAAAATATATCTAAAAGAAATGAAAAATAAGATGAGGTATTATTATAAATTAAAAATATAATTTCTATTATTTAAATCAATGAGTGATTGACAAATCAAAAATGTCTCATAAAAAATGTAGAGAAATGCCATAGAAAGTCTAATATTGAACGAAGAGTTTTACAAAAAGATCACAGAGAACACAAAGGAGAGATTTATTAAAGAAATAACTTGAGCAAATGTACTATAGACAATGGGAGACATGTACTTACAAAGAATAAAAAATAAGAACAATTCCAACTCTGTAAGAGACAAAAATAGCAAGATTAAAGTGAAAATCATAAAAACATATAAAAAAATTCAGATAAAAGAGGAATCTAATTGATATCAGACTTTTCATTAGCACTGCTGTATCTAAGAGTAAGGCCTTCAAATTTCTAAATGAAAGGAAGCCTTTTTTCAGTTCATTAATGGAAGTAGTCTCCACAAAGTAGAAATAGGAAGGGATATTTAGATATTTAAATATAAATGAAGAAAGTAGTCTCAAGAAAGATAAGCAAACCATTGCTGATATTTATTTTACAAATTTCTAAATTGTGTGAGGTTTGACCACAGAGAGAACACAATGTATAATTACTATGAAATTTGCCTGTGTAAGAAAAGTTTGGTGTCATAATTAACATCTTGAAGAATATGTTCATTAGTGGGACGCTAGAGAATTTGCATATATTGTTTGAAAAAGTAAACCTTATCTTTTTCTCTTTTTTCTTCACAGATTATCATATCTAGGCTATGTTCATAAGTAGTAGAAACATTGTAGGCCTATTTTATACTAAGTTTCAAACCTCAGTGCATGACTTGGCTTTGAAGATAAGGCTATTGCATATATTATTTAGCATGTCAACTGCTGTGATATTCATATATGGTGCTAAGGATTTGCTTGTGTTTTCTAAATTAAGGGTCTGAAACTAGAAATGTGACTTTTGTTTTAGGCATTACTTTGATATTCTAGAACTTTGGAAATCATGGTACATAAGATGATTTGGTTTGGGGAAACAAATATACTGACAAAGTTCTGTTAGTTCCCATCAATGAAAGATCCAGATAGGATCTCTGTCTAGAAATAGAATAAAAACAGAGAAACAAAGAGAGAAGAGAGAAAAGGAGGAGAAACAAGGGATTTTTTTCCTACAAAACAATAATTTCTCTTTGAGAAAATGAGTGACGGATTTACTATGAGAAAGGGGCTGTTTTTTGTGTGTGATCAAAGTACTTACTTTAAAAGGATAATAGCAAATTTAGGAAATTTTCATCACTGATATGGTATAAAGTGCACATATAGTACATTACATTAACACTATACATTACGTTATAACCACAGTTGGAAATTGAAAAAAAAAAAAAAAGAATTAAGGTGAGTGGCTTATTAATCTAGTGTACAGTATGGATTAAAGTACATTGAAGTAATATTCAAAATACATTTAATAGGTTTCTCAGGGAAAAATTCTACAGGCTCCAAAATGGCTTTGAAAGGCAGAATTTCCCATTTAATTGAAACCAGGTAGATATATGAGAAGATATCTCATGAAATCATAGACAGATTATAAAAATATTTCTGGTAGACTCTGGGCCTTGTTATAAATTTGTTATAATTTATTGTGTTAGAAAGAGAAGAAAAAGGAAATCAATCCACATCTTTGTCTTCTCCATTCTCACTTTTATACTCTCAAATCTTGTAATAAAGACAAATTTCTAACAATGTCTCTGCGCTATAGCTCAAGGACATTGTAGATCAGTGGTTACAGTGGGCAGGATTTATGATTTTGTATTCCAAGTTTCTCCTAAATTTTTTCCATGACAAAGACATGAGTTACAAAAAGTTTATTCACCTAGTACTAAAACAATTAATTGGTAAGTTGACCTTCATAAAAGATTATTCATGGCAGGACTTCCCCTTCACAAGAATGAATGCTTTCATTGGTGACACATCATTCAGGATCTAGAGGAATCAGCTCCCTTAAAACTGCTTTTTTGTGTACCTTTTAGCACTTTCTCTCCTCTGTTTAATGTTATTGGAATTGTGCTAAAGTTCCATTCCCTTATTTCCCAAGGGAGCATGTACACTAACTATAGGATGTGTCCTCTAGTCTTGTCTCAACTGTTAACATGTCTTGGTAAAATTATTCCAAGATTTGAGAATATAAAGGTCATATTTTCCTAGTCTACGGGTAGACTTTAGTTTTTGACAGCAGAGTCTTCAAATTTTGTGTTATTTGTCATCCTAACTTGGATATTATAGCTAATTTTATTAAACTCACTATTGACCAATACTGAAGTATTCTGAAACTCTGTGACATTAACTTCTAAAACTGTATTAAAAAAAAAATCCCTGATCTGGAACATTAATATGAATTTCTTATTCTATCATTAAGTTAGATTTAGGCAAATTCAGAGAAGAATTTTCTGGGCTTCAGTGTTCTTATTTATAACATAAACGTGTTCAGCCAGGTAATATGTAAAGATACTTACAACTCTAAAGTAATATGTCTATATTGAAACTTCCTAAAATTGTTCAGTGAAGTATGTCATTAAGAATAGTCTGAGACATAGAATTCCTTAGCATATTTTTGAGAATTATGACAGGATAATAACTGTCTTTCTTTAATTTTTCATCTCCCAAGATTATTTAATTATGTGTAAATCCCATTATCATCAACAAAACATACTTTAGAAACCATAAATCACATATGACAAATCTTCCCTGGGTAATTCCCATTTCTTGACTTTGCCAAATAGCTAACATGAATTCTTGACAAATGAAAATTTTTCTTTAATAGTCATAAGGAAGCAGAACATGCTATGAGTGGAATGGAGAATAATATTGCTTTATTCCTCCATGCATCAGGTGTTGATCAGGGACTTCACCATAAAGCAAAAGGGTTGGCTTTCATAGAAATAGCAATTTATTGCTTATATTGGATGAAACACATATTCTTCACACTAGCATTATTAAATATCCAATTATTCACAATTTTAATAACAAGTATAGAAATGTAAGATCTAATTTCTAATTAGTTTTTTAAAGCAATATTGTTTTATAATTCATTTGACCTTTTCTAAACAGGGTTTAAATTGTAAAGCTCACTAAAGAAAGAACTATACTTTGCAGTCCATTCATATTTAAACTAATACTTTTGCTTGCTGACAACACCTGGCTACTTCACATTAGGGTCTGACCCCTGTACTAGCAAAAGTAAAATTTATAGTTTTGAATTTGCAAAATTCTAAAATTGAACTGGGTTCAAAATTATTGGGCAATAATGAAAGAAACGTGAATGAAACTAAAGTATAAGCTCCAAAACCTATTATGACTCAACACCAGTAATTATTAAAGTTTTAAAAAATAATTATAAGAAATTGTGAAGTTTGAAATTCTTCAGGTATTTATTTTGAAATTTACCCTACTATTTTAAAATAGCTCTCAAAACGTAATAAAGAAATAAAGCTCTCAGAAACATGAGTCATGAAAGAAGGTAGACAAACTTCTCAATAAATGAGAAATTGCTTACCTTTCATTTTACAAAGTAATCTGTATACACACCCAGCTACCTGTAATTTGGGTATTCTGAAAAATTATCAAAAATATCTATATTTGTACTGCATATAAGAAAAATATTAACAGAACTTCCATTGGAGGGTAAAACAAGTGGTTAGAAGACAAACTTGTAAGATTTTTATTTTTGAGGGGAGGACAAAGAACATTGATGTTGGGAGCCATTCTTGCTGAATGCCCTACAGACAGGATTAAAGTTGCCTGCAGCTAGAAGTTTGCTGGGCGGATAAGCTTATTACTGAAGGAGGAAGATTGGCTTAATGGATAAGCTCGTTACTGAAATTGTTTGCATATCTGTGGGTGTTGCTTCTCATGCACATCCTAGGATATAAATATGCTATACTTAGTAATGGAGGCTTAAAATCAAAATTAAGTTGATTTATAAAAAATAAAAAAAATGTGATATTCTGTTACAGACCAAAGTTTGTAAATTAAAATACACTCTCACCAAAAGGTTTCTTCCTCTCTTTATTAAATATTTCATATTGAATATCTAAATAGTTAAACATTTTTTAGTTTGTTCATTGCATTGGGTGTATTAGGATTGATCATATTTATCTTTCAGATATTGCTTGCCAAAGATTAACAAGAACTCAGATCCTAATTTGAAATCTAAATAACCTAGATTTAAAATTAAGTCAAATAACTTGAAAAACTTGAAGAAGATAGCTACTTTTGATGAGAATGCATAGTATTATAGTATACAAGAGGGGAAGTGTTTAGCATGTATGTATGTATGTATGTATGTATATATGTATGTATGTATGTATAGAAAGAAGTATGGATGGATGCCTGGCAGTCACAGAAGAAATGAGGTATACATATAATATTTGTCAGGCAATATGTCTGATATGATTCAGCCTCTACCTCTGTCATAATTTTAAGGAATAGTCAATCATACAGAAATGCCTGCTGCTGTGACCATGTGAAGAAGAGATTTGGCTTATGCTGGAGAATCAGAATACTTGAATCCATGGTTCTCATGATTACTTCAAAGATAGTAAAAGCAAAGTAGGGCTTATAAGAGTCTTCCTTGTGGTTTTCCAGGGAACACTGGGAGAGAATCAGTACTCATTTTCTAAAATATTTCTTTATTTTTTAGTGCAAGAGATAAAATGCTAGTGATGACTATATTCCTATGGAGAAGAGTCTATCTGGGAATGAATTTGATTAATTATGATACAGCAAATCAAGAGACAGAGAAAAAGACCTGATCTAGTAATTAATTCCATTTACCTACCTTTCTACAAAGAATGATGATCATATTCCTATTAACATGGTCTTTGGGTTGATCAAATCAATTAATGATTATAAAAATATTTTCAAAACTATACAGATTCACAATTTATTGTATTTATAAATACAATAAATTTATTACTTAGCTGTTTTTTAAATTATTATTTGAAAGGTTGCTGGAGAAGTTGATAGAGTTTTTAAATTTTTAACAGGAAGATTTTAAAAAATACTTTTTGTGCTGCCAATTACTGTCAGTAAACATGCTGTCAAGACATTTTATTATTGTCAGAAAAATAGGGAATGCAGAGATCTTCATCATCACACTATGTAATAAAATGGCAACTTAATTACCTGACAGTCTGGGCTGACATTTGAAATAAATTTTTAACTTTTTAAGTGTGTTGATTTATATTTTGAATTGTGATTTCAAATATTATACAAGTTTGCGAATCTTGTAACTCTTTTTCTTTGACTAAATGTGGGAAGAGTTCTAATTGTAATGCAAGTCATGCGTGTTTATGTGTATATGTGTTTTTGCCTGGAAAGAATTATGATTCAATTTGGTTTTAGTGAAAAAAATAATTTGAGCACAAAAAATTAGAAAATAGGGGAAAATGGAAATAAAACTACTTGATCTTATAGGATGCCTTAAGAAAAAAGGCAAACATAGTTATCTTGTTTGTTTCAAAACATCAACAATGTTGTTCTACATGCTAACTGTTAGGAAATATAATGGTACTTATAATACCGTTTTATTATTTTTATATATTAACATATAATATAGATATATGTGCTATTCATAATGGAGAATTAATGAAAACATATTTGTATGTGTACTTAATTTTCCTATATTCTAAATCTTATTGTTTCATCTGACCTTAGATGAACTGGTTATATATTTGCTCCCAAGCCTTCAATATTAACTGTTTCAATATTTACTGAACTTTTACAAAATTAAAAAAGAGACTTTAAATTGCATAAACTAGAGAACTGCCAAATAATATTTCACAAAATATTAGTTATAAAAAATCTTTATAATTGCTCCTTCTAAACTTTATAAAACTTTGGAACATGCCTTATTAATCAAAATCTTTACCATGTTAATGTATTTAAATTATACTAAATGAGTTAAAAATATACTAAATAAAAAATACAATAAACCACAGTAAAATATAACTAATCTTTGTAATTCCAAACGTTGTTTTGTTTTGTTTTCGTGTTTAGTATAAGAAAACAAGGTTTCTTTTGAGTACAATGTAAATAAAAATTATTTAAAATCAGTGGAAAGCCCATTCTAACTTGAAAATATGTTCAATGAGTGGGTAATCTTTGCAATACATATCTAGCTTAAGCAAGGTAATCAGAAAGAAAAGAGATACAAGTGCATTTGAAAGAGTTTATTACACCAATATTAAAGAATTTTACATCAACTGCTACTACTACTATTATTACTGGCCAATCCTTAGATGGGCAAATAAATTTAATCCTCAAATTGTCACTATGGTGTGAGCATGAATTTATATGACCTTTACATCTGAGGAAATAGAGACACAGATGGAGCTCACCTATAGCAAAACGGTCCCAGCATTCACATTTTCACCCACTGTGCCCTTTCCCTTCTTCTCCCTGCTCTTGAAGTCAGAGAGGGAGTCCCTTAATAAGCACATCAAGAGAAATCTAAGTGAAAGAAAACATTTAAAAAGTAGGGATGAGGAAATCAACTTTAACTGGATAGATACAAGAAATTAATACTCGAGGTCCAGAGGAGAAAAAAAAAAACTTCAAGCAATAGCCAGAATAGCTACTATAGCATCATAGGAATGTTCACATACATTTCAAACTCTATTAATGTAAAAATAAGGGGTGGGGGGAACCTTTAAAGTTTCTGCAAATACATAACAAGAAGCAGAGTGATGTAAGATATTAATACCTCTCTTTGTGACAAAATATATGACGTATGAGGTCAAAGAAGACTTGATAAATCCATCGCTATGAGTCTTTATTCCTGGCTAAATAAAACTTCAGGCATTTCTTGAATTCTTAAAGCTGAAAACTGAATATTAAGTATTTGTCCTAAATTCTATAATTCATTATGATGACATATTTCTAAATTCACTGCAGAGAACAAGAGATGTACCTATTTAAACCTAATCATTGTTCAGTTTTACAAATATATCTGCCATAATATCTCTTGCAAATTGTGTATTTATGTCTTTTCCCATTCTTTATTGACAGGTTCATAAATCAGTTATGTATTTCATAGTCTTTTCAGATAACTACTCATTTTGCACTTTTTGAATTTTGTACCACACAAATGTATTACAAATTCAGAAATAGATAAGCAAAATTTAAATATAAATAAGTTTCAAAATAAAAAAGCAAAATAAAACAAATTTATGAGTACTAACAAATTTTTCTTATATGGCACAAAGATTCTCTGGTTTTTATTTATCTTTTAATTAAAATACAAACTACTTTTAAAATTTTTATTAAAAATATTGATTTTTTTCTTGTCTTAAATGTGTCGACTGTCACCACACAAAAATTTTTTTAACTAATTATATTTTTATATAAAATTTAAATTATTAAAAGACATTCCAGATATGTAAAAAGATTTAAAGAATAATCTAACAATAACAATATGCATTCTACATGGGTTAAGAAATAAAATATTTCCAATACATTTACAATTTCATTCCTCTCTCATGAAGCCAAAGGTAGATACTTCTGAGTTGGATGTTTATCACTCTTATTTATTGTTTATAGTTTTATTAAACATATATGTATACATAAATACATATGTGAATTACTACTCAGAGATGGCTGAAGATAAATGTCTCAATTTGGAGCTTTTCAGACCTTGGGGATAATACAAATTTAAACCTTAAATCTATTTGTGTATCTCACAATTCCTGTCTCCCACTTCTTAATGGTCATTAAAATTCAAAGTCCTGGGATCTAGGCAAGGTAGTGGAGTAGGTAAGCGCTGTGCTTGCCTCTTTTTATGACCACATTAAAATTACTGCTAAATTATAGAATAATCAACATGGAGAACCATTTAAAGTCCAGCAGAACAAAGTTCTCATAACTAAGAATATAAAGAGGAAGCCACGTCAAACTAGTAAGAGGGGCAGAAACATGATATGGTCTGGCCCCACACCCATGCATGGTAGTTGAGAAATGAAAGGGATATCTTGGCTGTGAAAGTTATCCCTTAAGGAGCAAGGGACATACTGAGCTTTCACACTGGGATCCCATACTGAACTTCCACACTGGGATCCCAGCCCCATATTGAGCTTCCACACTGGGATCCCAGTTCAGAGCACCAGCGCCAGAAAGAGGAGTCCCCACAGCATCCGGCTTTGAAAACAGTGGGGTTTCTGTCCAGCTGGGTGAGAGAGAAGGCTGCTGGAAACCCAGGTTACCTTAAAGGCCCGGACACAGACTCACTCACTCACAGACATTCGCCATGGCCTCCGGGGGAGGGAAGGTGCTAAAGACATATGAGAGAGACTGCATTGTGTAACTTCAGAGTGAGCGCTGAAGGTACCCTGTGTTGAGCCCTCCCCCAACACAGTCAAATCTGAATCTTCATTGACCTGGTGAACTTCACTTCTCCACGTTGGTGACTCCCTGAGATTCTACATTACCTAATTCACATACCAGCAGAGGCTCTTTCAGCAGCTGGGCCTTACAGACAGCTGGTAGGCAGCAGTAGGCATTAGAGTTCCCTGGGCCCTTTGCTGAGCTGCTCTAGGCCTGGTACTGGTGGCAGCTGACCGTGGTTCACTGCATGGCTTTTCCCACATGCCTTCAGGTCCAGCACAGGCAATGACCAACTGCAGATTGTGTAGTAGCTACTATTAGGTAGTCCTGGGCTGCTAACAGGCAACAGATGAACTTGGCTTGCAACAGAGACCCTCCCGAGATTTCCCAGTACCAACATACCCAGAGACAGGGTTCCAACCACACCAGAGAACCACTCGATTTACCCCAGAAGTGGCACACACAAAAGGTGCTCTTGGTCGGTATAAGAGCCCACTAGAGTGAATCCCACTCTGTGGGGTCAGCCACTGCACAGAAGCTCATAGCTGTGGGCATGGCGCATCCTCACAGCTGGTCAGCCTGAGGGTCAGTCCCACCCACTGACATGCCAAAAACCCACATGGAGACACTCCTGGAGGCACCCAGTGCAGGTAGTCCAGGACATAGTGCCATTGGGCCCCACAGGGTACCTACGTCATAAGGCCAGCTAACCAAGAATGGGAGATGTAGCAGATCTACTTAATACATAGAAAAAAACACAGAGAAGCAGCCAAAATGAGGAGATAAAGAAACATATCTCAGATTATAGAACGGGAGAAAACTACAGAAAAATAACTAAACAAAATGGAGGCAAGCAATTTACCAGATACACAGTTTAAAACACTGGTTTTAATGGTACTCAAGGAACTTAGTATCAATAAAGAGAAAGGAAGCATAAAAAAAAGAACAGCAACCATAAAAAAAAATCAATCAGAAATAAAGAATACAATAACTGAAATGAAGAACACTCTATCTGGAATCAACATCAGATTAAACGATGAAACAGAGGATCAGATTAGGGATTTAGAAGACAAGTAGCAGAAAACACCTAAGCAGAACAGAAAGAAGAATCTAAAAAAAAAAAAAAAAAAAAAAAAAAAAGAGGAGATTTTAAGGCAGCAATTCCCAACCTTTTTGGCCCCAGGTACTGGTGCTCCTATGAAAATTTAGTGCCTGATGATCCAAGGTGGAGCTGAGGTGGTGATGCTAGTGCTGGGGAGCAGCTGCAAATATAGATGAAGCTTCACTTGCTTGCTTGCTGCTCACTTCCTGCTGGGTGGCGCTGTTCCTAACAGACCACAGACTGGTACCAGTCCATGGCCCAGAGGTTGGAGATCCCTGGTTTAAAGGATGTCTGGGACAACATAAAGCATAATAATATTTACATCATAGGGATTAGAAGGAGAAGAGAGAAAGTAAGGGATTAGTTATTATTTGAAGAAATAATAACTAAAAGCTTCCTTCACTTAACAGTCAAGTCATGATAAGAAGATCCCAAAGCAAAAAATGCAAAATAAATTTCAGTTATTCACTCTGAAAAGAAAAATATAAGATTGGTGGACTAAAACCTGAGGTAACCATAGAAAGAGAGAATAATTAAGCTTACAGTAATCTGGGGTCTGAGTGAAATAATCAATGAAAAAAAATTATTTTAGCAGGAAAATGCTAAAAGACTTTAGGGCAGTGATTTCTAATATTCAGTTTTAAATTGTTTGCTCTTATATGCATTGACTCTCTGTTATATCAAAACCACTAGCAAATATCCACCACCTTTCTTCCTTCAACACATATTTATTGATTATATACTCTATACCTGATGTGTGTTGGCTATAAAGTGGTGAGCAAAGCACATGAGAGCTCTACCTTTGTGAAGCTTACATTCTTGTGCAAGAGACAGACATTAACCAATTATGCAAATGAAGAAAATAATTCTCAGCAATGTTGCAAAGGAAAGATACAATATGCTCTAAGACCACATGACCAAATGATTTGATCTACAGTAAGTGAGATGAGAGAGAAGGGAGAAATCCTCTGTTCCAGACAGAGGTGATCTGATGTAGGGAAATGACAGGACACAGAGCCATGTGGAAGAGGAATATAACAAGCTGTAAGAATATCTAGGATGCCCACTCTCAAGGGTCAGTGGAGTAGGCTGGAGGTTTCTGGCAGTGTTAAGATCTCCTCCCCACTAAGCACACTGCAGACTATCCTCATTGCTGGTTCCTGCTGAAATAGAATACAAGTGGATAGTGCTGCTCTGAGGGAAAATGGGATCCTTTCACTTAACTATCTCACTGGGTTTTCCTTTGATTCCCAATGACATATATTGGGTTTTTGCTTCATTTTTCTCAATTTATCCTTCATCTTTTCTTTTGAAAAATGCCCCTTTAAGTCTCAGACAACTGAAAGAATCTTTCCTAGTTTCTAGTGATGATATAGATCCTTTTTTTATTGACTGAGTTATTTCAAAGTGAAATTTAGCTATCCAAAGGAATGAAGTGTCTTGTCCCAGAAGTAAAACTCTACATTTGATTTTTAAAAGCATTTTAAATGAAAATATTTATAAAGACTCTTTGAGCTCAGGGAATGGGAGCAATAATAAAAACAGGAGAACAGGGAAAAAAATCAATTTTGGGAACAAATTAAAACTTGAAGATTGTCCTTTATGTAAAGTTAGAGGACATTCTAAATAGAAAACTCAGAGAAAAATGTCTCCAAAACAATTGGTTGATTATTTTCTTCCGGGGGGGGGTGTGAAAAATGATACTCAAAGGAGTAGAAATCCTGTTACTAGTTTAAAAAGAGAAGATAATGATCCATTAGTGTCTTCGATAATAATTTTTTTTTTAGATTTAAAAAAGGAAGCTTGGTATGAAAAAACATAATTTTCTCCATGGAATACAAGTCTTCAATTATAAGTCATCTAAATATATAAAAGGTTTTTCAGATAGCAATGATAAACTAAAAAGAGTGCTTACTAATAAATTCATCTACAGTTAATTAAAAAATCAACATTTCAGTTAGAGGGTGTCATGTTTAGCTCTGATACCATAAAATCATCTGAAAGAGGACAAATTCTCTGTGCAGATAAATTAAAATACATTTAAAATATGTAGACCACCTGTAGAATAATTGAAATGTCTTTCTTTTATATGTGAAAATTCCAAAATAATATATAATAAATATAATATTTTTTAAATATCTAATTGCTTTGAGTAAAATGATATTAATTTTTTAAAAAATAATAACTTCTCTCCAAACTCAAAAGAATTAACTTTACTCAGGCCAGTTTCCTCTAAATTTTTCCCTGATGTGCACTTTAAAGCAAGGCTAAGTTTGCTTTATTCATGGAAAATTGCAACAATCCGCTCTACCATCGAGGTCTCAGTGCCCACTACCCCCAGAGATAGAGTTGACTGTATTTGTCTCTGATCATCTTTTTTTGTGATACTCCTAAGGATCCAACATATTGCTCCTGAAAGACCAACATAACAAATAAGAAGAAATTCAAAATTTGTAAATTCTTAATTTATAATTTATATATAAATTTTTTGAGTCCTACTGGAGGTTTTATTAATCTTTTTCTGCATTTTTTTCTTTTCTCCGTTTTTGACTTCAAGGTTAAATTCAATCAAGATACTATAATGACTCAGAAACTTGTTCTCAACAATAAAGAACAATTAGGTATCAATATACTCCTAAAATTTTTACTTTCTAGTTATTTTGTGTGAGAAGGTTTAATTGTCATTATGAGGGAGATCTAAACTATTGAAAAAAGTATTAATCCTGATTATTTTGAACCTGATTAAGCTGTACTTCAAACATCTAGTTTTTATTTTAAATTTTTCTTTATCTTATACTCTTATTTTTCTCCTAATTTCTGGCTAATCATTTAGTATGCCAGTTATCACAACTTTTATAAATATAAAAATTATACCCAAAGCACCAAGTGTTATGACAAGTCCTTAAAATATCTGTATTTTGCTACAGTCATAGTTCAATGCATTATGAATTCACTTATTATACTTATACTAGAAGATATCCTTTGTATATGAGCTTGAGCTTCGCCTTACTTTATTTAGTTTAAAAAATATTTCTTGAGCACAAATATTTACCAAACAGTATTCTAGAAGCTAGAGAGCAGCATTGATGGACAAATGTCTCAAAACCAAGATGCTCAAATTTGATCCTTGCACACAGGAACTGTATGTTTATAATTACTTACATTATTTTTCTATGAATGATTATAAACAACAAAAATAATTTTTAGAAAAATTTCTGTAGAGAACTGCAATCTTTCTAATAAATATCTAATAAACAAGAATCAGAGCAAATGTCATGAGACAGTATCAGACAAGTTATTTCAAATTCTGGAAAAAAGTTAACAAGGCAGAAATTTTAAGAATAAATTTGAAGTCTCTGATACATTTTAATTCATTATTTAAATATTTTAGCTTTTAATTTTTTAAACAGTTTAAAATAACTTTTATATTTAAAAATTTTTAATTCTTAAATATTTATAAATCCTGAAGTACTTATGAGAAACCCAATTTTACTTTGTAAGTAGTAGAGATAGAGCTTTTCTTTGATTTGGTCCAGCTGGATCTTCAGCTCACAGGCCTCCACAAGGGGCTTGTTAAGAATACTCCAAAATTCACTCCACTATTGGCTGCTCTAGTCTCTCCAGAAAGGGTGTGTTTGTCCTTATGCACATCTGTGGTTATTTACTTTTTTCTTTAACAACATTCTATTGCTTGTATTATTTTATAACTTCAGTAGATATTTCTGAATGATTCTAAACAATATTTATAATATTGAATTCCATTGCTTTCTTCTTCAATTTAGTAAAAAGGTCTTCATTTATTTTAAATCTTTTAATAAATATTTGCTGTTTTTGATTTCTCAATATCTATTATTTATGTGGTAATTACTTCAATTTCCATTTGTTTGATCAGAAATGTTCATTTAAATTGATCAAATGCTTTTAGCATTAAAATGAGTATAATGTTCTAATACATTAATGTAAGAAGAAAAAATATCAAAAGTAACCATCTATAGGTTAAAAGGTAAAATATATAGCAAGATGATGTAATTAATATATAAAAAATATAGGATATATAAAATCCAAATTATAATTGATCACAATTTTGTAAATAGATTAAAATATCCTAGACTTATTAAACTCAGATATTAGGTTAAAAAAAGTTATAAAAATATATTTTTTGTGTTTTTTAAATATTTTGTGATAAAAATATATTTAAAGCAAAATTATTTAGAAAAGCATATGTATATATATGTGTGTGTGTGTGAAATAATTTCCACCTGGAATGAAGATTACTTGTGACTTATCTCCAAATCCCATCATATAAATTATGAGTTTCTAGTGAGCATTTCATATATTGACAATAATATCTCATAAAATATATTGTTTCTTTAAAACCATACTGAATGATATATTTTTTAATTAAAAAATCATAAGTTAAAAAATAGATGTAATTTGCTTCCACTATTGACCCAGTGCAGTACCTCTCCCTCATCAGATGAACAAGGTTATTGAGTGATTTTTAAAGGAAGTATAATTAATACCCCACTATCCTGAGATCTCAGCTTGAATGAAGAATATTTTTTAATGTAAATATTCACCATTACAAATAAAAGTCTCTTTCACAAAAGTCAAATTCTATTTAAAACATTTTTTTATACGTAAGGGTTGAACCACAATGTTAAAAATAAAAGCCAATATGCATTTTATAGAATAGTTTTCTCCTATGATAAAATATAACTGTTCTTAAATTGGTAAGAGAGCTACTTCTAATAAAAGAACAGCTTGTAGAGATATTTAAACAATGATAGAAGTCTAAAACGTATAATTGATGTAATCCTATTTCCCCATTTGTCTAAAATTAACCTATTTATGTATGTTCTAATATTTCACATAGTTTAATACTTGTGTTATATTTCACATATTAAACAAGTATTATTATTACTGAATATATTAAGTCATCATTGGTTACAAACCTCCACTGGGTGCTTCACACTTCTCCGGTCTTATCTGTTAGCACGTGAAACACATAAGAAGTAGACTAAGTTTTCTCTTTAATGCATACTTAATTTAGAAAGATGATAAGAAATAACTTTTTATCACTTTTCTGATACTTTCCAGTCAGGAATGTCACTAAGACTCCTTTTTTTCAAGGCCAAAGCAACAGGGTACTTGGTAAAACAGAGTGAGCAGTCATTTTTTTCAAAAGGTTTAGGTATAGAGGAAATAGTAATAAAAGCTATTCTCTCTCAGCTTCTTAATGCATATTTTTGGAAAAAATTAATTTATGAAAAAATTTATAAGAAGTATTTTATTGGTTCATAAATATAACACACTTGCCAGCAATAAATAAAATACATATATATATATACATATATAAATTATTTAACATATCTACATATATCTAAGCTTTTAATCAATTTTTTTGTCCCCTTTTATTTTAAAACTTGTATGGATTTGAAAATTAAATAATTTAGTGATTTTATTTACAATTAAAAATAAAATTGTATTCTATAAGAAGCATGTTTTACTTTTTTTTAATATATCTAACTTTAAAAAATCTAAAAAATTTTGAACTGTTAAGAAATAGCAAGTAGATACCTTGGATAGTTTATGGAACCAAAAAAGTACATGTTTTTTTAATTTTGATTGTAGAATTTTTGAGTCTCAAATAATATACTGTTACTTTACTTTTCCATATTTTATTACTTGGAATGAATTTTTTTTTTACTCTCTGTCATTCTTACTAGTAACATCAATTTATTGAATCACTTGCAATAAGAATCTGAAAATTATTAGAATAGAGACTTCTGGTTTTGACAATGGAGCAAGTTAACTAAAGTAACTTTAAACTCTTCTTGTTACAAATTTTATACTATACTGAGGAGGTGAAGGAAATATTAGAAAGTTTATACTTTTTATTAAATCAAACAAAGAAAAATTTAGAAGTGAAATAATGAGAGAAAATTAAAGCAGGGAAATAGGAATGAATTGTAAATTGAATGGTATAGAAGAAAGACTAGAGCTGAAAGCAAGAAAGCTCATTGACTAAATCTTCTTAGAAATAAAAAATTTGCATCCTTAAACATGTAGATTTGAACCCATATTTATACTATACTGCAGAAATCTCCAACTAAAAAATAACTTTTACCCCAAGCTTTAGATTTTGACAGAAGAGCACTTAGCATATGTACATTCAAATTAATTTTGTAGTGAAGGGAAAAAAATCCATGCACACACATGGACAAATATTTATATATGGTCAATATAAAGTAGAAGAAAAATAAGTCAAATTACGAATTGAATTTTGAAGTAATTGGGAGAATGGGTTTGAGTGGAAAAAAAATAGTGTTATGTTGGATAAATGATTTTAAGAAGATTTTCCCAAGCAATGAGCTTACCTATTGCCCAGACCTTAGTTTCTAATATCATTTTCCAAATAAAGAGAACTAGGATACCTTGGAGAAATAGCTGCTTATAAGGTTGGGACAGAAAATAGCATTTGTATTGCCAGAGAAAAAAGTAAAGTTAAAAACAAACACCACACATGCACTCACACCAAAGTGGGTGGGTCAAAGAAACACAAAAGTCAACTGAAAGAGTTCACAATGTCTAAAACTGGAAACCTTTGAGTAAACTATGCAAACTATTAATAATAATAATAAAGTAGCATCTGAGTATAATCTAAAATATAAAATAAATACCCAAGCACCTATACTGACAAAATAAATAATTGCACAAACAAACAAACAAATGGGGAAACTAACAAAATTCTCATTCAGAAGAACTATATCTAATTTATGAAGACTATCTGCACTATTGGAGATGAAAAACTTTCACTTAAAGAGTTTGAGTTTCATACAATGACTTGCTCTCAAAGAAAAATGGAGGGGTAATTTTACCATATAATAGAGAAATATGACAAAGAGTATGTCAACTATGTAATCAAGGTCACAACAACAATGAAGAGTCATGTTGATAATATGTATCCAGAACATGATATGATGAGAATTGCACTTTACCTCTCATGATTTGTCTTTCAAAAACATATAATCTCAGTCTAATTATGAAAAAAAAGAAAAAGAAAGAAAGACAGATAGAGAGAGAGAAAGAGACAGACAGAGAGAAAGAGAGAGAGAGAGAGAGAGAGAGAGAGAGAGAGAAAGGGAGGAAGGAAGGAAGGAAGGAAGGAAGGAAGGAAGGAAGGAAGGAAGGAAGGAAGGAAGGAAGGAAGGAAGGAAGAAGGAAGGAAGGAAGGAAGGAAGGAACAAAAGAGAAAGAAAGAAAGAAAGAAAGAAAGAAAGAAAGAAAGAAAGAAAGAAAGAAAGAAAGAAAGAAAGAAAGAAAGAAAGAAAGAAAGAAAGAAAGAAAGAAAGAGAGAGAGAGAGGAAGAAAGAAAGAAAGAAAGAAAGAAAGAAAGAAAGAAAGAAAGAAAGAAAGAAAGAAAGAAAGAAAGAAAGAAAGAAAGAAAGAAAGAAAGAAAAGAAAGAAAACAGAGAGAGAAGGAAAATAAAGAAAGAAAAGAAAAAAAAATTAGGGGACCTTCTGTAAAAACACCTGACCAGTATTTCTCAAAACTGTTAGGATCATTAAATCAAGGAAAGTCTAAGAAGAGCCTGAGGACACAGAAAGACTAAATATAATGTGGTACACTGGATAGAATCCTGGAATAACAACAACAAAAAGAACATTTGATAAAATCTTAGAAAACACAAATTAAAGATGGAGTTGGGTTAATAATAATGGATTAACATTGGTTTCGATTTATACTCTTTATTATGGTAAATGTATAATACTGATGTAAGATATCAATAATAGAAAGTATCAGGTATAAGATATATGAAAATACTATCTTCCCAACATTTCTGTAGATCTGAAACAATTCTAAAATTAAAAATATATATTAAAAAACCTTTTTGAATGTTATCTAGAAGTACATGATATTTTTGTAGCATTTTATATATTTACATATTCATATATTTTTCCCCATAACTGTATACATATGTATAGATTTTTATATGCCCTCTGTAAATTTAGACATTCATATATATTTACATGCAAATGTAAAATTAAAAATGAAATAATACTACATACATACTACTAGGTAACTGACATATTTTTTTTGAAATTGACACCATTCAATCTTGCATATCAAATCTTCAGAGATATTTTTTCTTTTCCTTAAAATATTATATTTTATTTACACCCAGATATACTTTAAAATTTTCATCATAATTAATCTTGCATTTGTTTATATGTCACAATTTAATAAAATTTTTTATAATGAACATAAAATACTGGTACATATTATAATTAATTAAATCTTAAATTGAATAAAACATTGTTTTCTTATTAAGAATCTGGTACTAAACTCTTTAAGGTTTGTTTTGTTTTTGTCTGGTAATCTCTTTTTCTTTTATTTCTAATTGATTACTTGGATACTTTCATAATTTTAGTTTTAGAGGGTTTTTTTTTTCTCATCTTGAAGATATCTTTGCAATAGTTGTGGTTGAGTACTCAGTTGTTGGTCAATTGCTATTTCTTTAGCAGCAAGTTGTGTTTCCTGTCTTTTCTTGTCTTTGGTGTTTGTTTCATGTCACTATGTCTAGCCATGAATATATCGTAGTTATGGTTAATAATGCTACTTAAATCCAAATAATCTCTTTTCCATCAATTTTGGAAAATTTCTTGCCATTGTTTTTTTTATTATTTTCTTTTCTCCTTTTTGCTTCCTCTTCTAGAATTCCTATTAGATTGCCTTTGATCTTTTTTTACTTTAGCGCTTTTATCATTTGTCTTTTATTTCATATATTCTTTCTGTTCATTACAAAAAGCTCTTCTGCTTTCTCATCCTTTCACTAATTCTCTCTCTAGGTATTTTTTAATCTAATAAGTTTTTAATTTAAATTACCAGAATTTTTATTTTTTCATGCTTTCAGAATTCTGCATGAACTTTTGTTATAATATCACCTTTTATCTTCGACTTTTTATTTCTTTCTCTCACTTCTTCAAACATTTGAAATAAAATAGTCTTATATTATCTCAATATATTCCCAAAAATGTGTTAGATAGTGAATTTTGAGAGAATGGAGACTTTACGTTTAATTTTTTAATATATTTCAAACATAGTGAATAACAGTGATATATATTTGTTATGTGTCTATTTTTCTGATAGTATCATTTAACATGTCCCTCTCTCCTATACTTTACACTCCTTTGAATTCAATTTTCTTGCCCTGCTCAGTACAAATAAGTCTTCCAAAAGTGTTTCCCCAAGGTGACATTTCGTACTTCTAGAAGAAAGATTTTTTTTTAGATATTTTCAGATCCTCTAATAACTAAATATGTTTTATGCCTTGTAGACTATTAGTAACTGTACTTTTTTTAGTCATCTACAACTCAGAGATAATAAAATTTTCCCCCAATTTTACTAGTTGTTCTTAGACCCACACACCAAAATGCTCTCACCCCGTATTTTTTCTCTTTGGAAATTTTGTATTTACTGGTGATTTCAGTTCTCTCCCTATCCACTGTTTTTACCCCCTCCATTAAGTCCAGACAGTGAGAATTCAGGACTGTTCAGTAGTTGATGATGGCTTGGCAACAACCACGTATATTTTGAGGTTCATAGATATATTTTATTAATTATTTCTGTTGAATATATGATTCATGTGTCCTTTCATAATCTTTCCTAATTGTTCTCTCTGTTTTTATGGTAGGTTGATCAACAGCTTTGAAAAAAAATCCCAGAGATGCTTTTATATTATTTTATTAAAATTTTCTGGGTGACATTGGTTAATAAAATTATGTAGGTTTCAAGTGTACAATTTTATAATACATCATCCGTATATTGGATTGTGTGTTCACCACCCAAAGTCAAATATCCTTTCGTCACCACATATTTGATTGCCTTTCTCCCTTTCTACTTCCTCCCTTGCCCCTTTTCCCTCTGATAACCACTAAAATGTTGTCTGTGTCTGTGAGTTTTTGTTTCTCTGTCTGTTTTTCATTTTGTTTTATATTTCACATATAAATGAAATCATATGGTTCTCAACTTTTTCTTTTGACATATCACTTAGCATGATAATCTATTTCTTTTGGTGAAATACTCTTCAACTTTCATAATAACATAGAGAACTCTGTCTCCACAAAAGATGACTCTAAGTTGAAAAGTAACCCAGTATTCGACTATGAATGAAAAATAGTTTTAATGATATCTTAAATTTATTTTGCTTATATTTTTTATTTATGTATGTACAAATAGGATGTATAAATCAAGGTTCATCAAAATATCTCTTTCATTAAGTATAAAATAAAATTCTGAGTTAAAAAAGTATAATTTGTTAGCATTGAATTAGTAGCAGTTTTTCTATATTACTGATTTATAAAAATGACGGTTCATCTTTTAATAGATAATATCTCAGATTTGACAAAATATATCCGTTTGTAGTATTCAACATTGTTTTTACCATTGTCTGAGACACACAGCTTTCTTTGAGAACCTCCCCTATTGCTAATGGTGTCATGTAAGTTTAACGGGCCTGTGTCTGCTCTCTCCAGTTACCTACAGCTACAGAAAATTGCTCTAAGTTGTTTTTGCTTGTGATTGTTTCATCTTAATTCTCCTGCTTGGTTTGTGCCTATCTCATATCACATAAATGCCACTTTGATCATTTAGTGCTCATCAGGGATTTTATCATGCAGTGCCCCAAAGCCAATAATCGGCCTACTGCCTTGGCATTTATCACCTTCTATTTTCACTTTATTTTTACTTCACATCAGAAACATTAAAAAAAAAGACATTAAAGGTTTTTGTTTGTTTGTTTGTTTTGTATTTTTATCACTTTAAACTTTCTGCCTAGGGGAGATTTCATTTATTCTCCCTACTTTTGTTACTACCTCTGTAATAACATCTGTTAAAATCTATATCCCACATTTTCCACATTCCTAACTTTCAGGAAATCTTGCTGCTATGCTCAATGTACCCAAAATTTATATTAAGGAGCATTCAACTAAGGAAACAAGATAGTAGAGTTATACTCAAACATACTATTTTTAATTATCTGCTTTTATGGTACCATATATCCAAAATTTTAAGTAACTAAAAAAATTTCTTACAAGAAAAAAATATTAATACTTGATTTGCTTAGTTTGCTAAATTAATTGATTAATTTAAATTAAATTTCATATGTGAAAGTGTATGTGACCTGCAAAGTATGTAACACCTGATATTACTGGAATTAATACCTCCTGTTATTAAGACTGAAAGCTGATTTAGCCTCAACTTCCTTCTCTTCTTCACATCTCAATGAAATAAACAATATCTCTAAAACATTTTTTTAAGCATATCTATTCATTTTTCCTGACATTGCCTATTATAAGCATATATCATATGTGCCAATACTAAATTTATGTTTTTCTAGTTAGTGTCTATTTTTTAAATATAACATTACTTCCAATTTATTTTTGTGCTTCCACCACTTTCTTATGCCTATATCTAATTTTCATTCGTAAATATTAAGGGCTCCTCATTTCAGATTATCTTATATTGCCTAGTCTTTAGTTCTCAGGTAAGTCTTCAAGCAACATTCAACTTTGTTCAACTTGTAATATTCATATATTTTACCACAACGCTTTTGTTTCTCTTATTCCATCTATCTGAAATGCTTTTTTATTTTGAAACTCTACACATTTGTTAAAATCCATATAACATATTACCTTCTCTATAAAACATAGCTTAAAACAGATAATATAATTAATTCATAATATGTGTTCCTTATATTTAAAAATGATTTTTACATATTTTATAATATGTATCACATTTGTTGTGTTGCTACTTATTGCTCTTCTTCAACCAATGAATTACAAAATTTTTGATGGCTTGGAATTGTATTTTGTATTTTCCACCATAGTCTATTTCAATAAAACTTTCATGAATAAACATTCTTCTCTGTGAGTTATACTATGCCAATACTTATTATACCTATTAGACACACACTTTCTTTTGCAATCTAAAACATAAATTGCTTTTAAAGTTTATGTTATGCTTCTCTTGGAATATATCCTTTGGGCTGAAACCTAAATTTTACGTATGTAAGCTTATTTAAGTTGTTTTTATATGGTCTATGAGTCAAGAATGTTTTCATATTTAAATAATTGAAAAAATAAAAAGGAAAATAATATTTCATGACACTAGATTATATGAAATTCATATATCAATGTAAATAATAAAAGTTGTATAAAAATGCAGCCACATTAGTTTATTTATGTATTGTCTATGGCTACTTCATGTCATAATGCAGAGCTGAGTAGCTGGTACAGAGACAGTTATGGCTGGCAAGCCTAAAATATGTACTATCTAATCTTTTATAGAAAGTTGGCTGACCACTATTCTAGATAATTCACATTGCTCAGTTAAATTAAATACTCACACTGACCAACATGAAAGGCCGATTTACCAATTACACGAAAAGGAAAATACAGCTAGGGCACCAATCTAGTGCTCTTCTCCTTGAATGTACTCCTCCCTACATTCATACTTGGTTTCAGTATTATAATGTTTTCCCAAATCTGACCATTTTCTTTTTTAATTGATGAGGCTGATGTGAGGTACTGTGTGAATAGCTCCCTCTGAATCCTGGCATGGATCTATGAGTTTTATGCACTGGACTACAGAGAGAGTTGAGGAAATGAGAATTTATAGTAATGCCAAATGGCTGCATAAGCTTATCAGAACACAGATATTTTAAAGTACCTTACTTCTAGATGTTATCCATTTAGCACATATAAGCACTTTTCATTAGTCTTTCTTTCCTAGTGACAGTAAATCAGAAGTAGAAGTTCATCTTTCATTTACTAACACAATAGAAAAGGGAGATGGTCTAGTTACAGTTTACTCATCCAATGTATCATAAACAAATATAAATCATAATATTTTCAACTCATTCACGTTAGTTTAAATATACTTTTCAATCCATGACAAATATTTTTATTATTTATTATTATTCATGCCTATAGCTCCTGTTTTTCCTAGGTGGTTTCCCATCCAAGTATTAACCAGAACCGACCCTGTTTAGCTTCTGAGATCAGATATCAAGCTTTTTCAGGATGGCATAGCTGTAGATCATGGACCATGGCTGCACTGAGGCATGAACTCAGAATCTTCTGCATGTAAAGCAGATGTGCTAACTGCTACACTATGAAACCACATCCTAATTTATGACATACTTTACTTTAAATCATTCATACACTTAAAGTGCAGCCTCATTCTGATTTTTTTTAAAGGAAATAAAAATTAAAGCAACACTAATTTTTAAAAAATGTGCATAGACTACTACCAATAATTCTTTTAATCTCAATCTCTATAGTTAGATAATGAGGAATAAAAATAAAAACATAACTTATGCTTTTTTTATAGGAATACACATGTATATATTTCAATCAGGACAGAGATTTTCTGCAAAATGAGATTATATATATATATATATATATATATATATATATATATATATTCTCTCTCTATATATATATACTCTCTCTATATATAATATATATAATATATATAATATATATAATATATATAATATATATAATATATATATAATATATATATATATATATATATACATATATATATATATATAGAGAGAGAGAGAGAGTATATATAAAGGTTATAAAGTGGACTCTATGAGACTTGACCCCCTCATCCGCCATGGAACTTTGATATCTGGAAGCATATAGAAAAATCATTGGTACCACAAGCATTAAATTGTGAAGAACTTTATATCAACCATCATTCATGAAAATATAATGAGTAACACCTCAGCATAAATAAAATTTGATAATAATGATTCCTGAGTTGGGTCAACTTGAATGGAATACAAGTCATTGGACTAGTGTGTTGGAGGTGATGGTCGAACATGCATTGAAAGAAATCAGAACATATTCTTTGGAGAGCAGAATGTAAAAGCCCTCAGTACTGGAGAATAAATATATTTAAACACATTTGCTAAAGACTACTGTATTTCAAATTCATTAAAAAGAATAAGAGTAGCCTGATGAAAAAATAGAATTAAAACTATTCACGGAACTATAAATTTAATCTAGCAGTTAATTAAAAGAAGAAGAAAGGATTCATGTTCTACTAAGTTGCCATCTTTAATGATTTCAAATTGCAATACCTTATTTTCTATGTATCTACCTTGAGAGAATATTTAATAAATCATAATCAACCTCCAAAATTTACTGGCAACTTGGCCTACTAAATTGAAGCTACTGTTTGACCTGCAACCATTTATAGCAAATTCCCAGTGATTTGATATTAAAAATTTCTGAATCCTACATGAACAGATGAAAATTCAATGTATCACACTAAAAATATGACCATAGTTGAAGGGAAATTCATGGACAAGAAGACTGGTATTGCATTGGCAAATGTTGCAAATGGAATTACATTTCACATGCAACCAAACATTAAACATTCACTACTTAACAGAGAAGTTAAAAGCACAATTAATCCTTGAACTAATGGGCTAATGAAAAATGAGAAACCGCATCATAATTCCTATGAAAATTATACTTAATTTTCAATCCCAACTTTGGCTTAAGTGAATTCAGGATATTTCTCCTTAAATGACAAGCATTTAAAATATATAATTTGCTATACTTAATAATACAAATATGCATTGGATTCCCCCTGCATAATAAAGTAAGTCAATCAACCAGCACTTTTTCCCCATTTTAAAAACATCAATAAAAAAATATAATACTGTAAGAAATATTTCTAGTTTCTCTTAGTTTGTTGTGTCTTCATATTGCTTCATAGGACAGAAATTTTTATATATGCTAGAAATTAACAAAGAAGGCTTGAGGATCATTTTCTTAACATAGTGAAGAGCGTATACAGGCTTAGAGGAAAACTAACATAGTTTCAGATTAAAGACCTCAAAATTTAGTTTGCATAAGAATCATCTAGGAAACTTGTTAAAACACAGACTTTTTGCACCCAACCCCATAGATTCTGATTTGAGACGGTAGAGTGAGGCCCAATATTTCTCATTTCCAACAATCTTCCAGATGATGTTGCTGTTGGCCCATGAGCCATGCTTGGGATAGCTCTGGAGATCACTATCTTGTAACTCTGAGGAATTTGCTTAATTCTATAGGCTTGCAATTCTGATACAGATGCTTTTATATGGGTATGTGTGACTGCATTAAAATGTGTTTGTGTGTGTGATCATTTACTGTGTGTTCGAAAAGACTATATTTTAAATATGTAGCTTTTTAAGAAAAGAATACTTCTTTACTGATTTTATTATTATGATGTGCTTATCTAGATTTTAGTCTATATATGACACGTTATTTCTATATTACAAATATTAAACCGTTCTTTTTTATACCTTTTGCACATATATTTTCTGTGTGTCTGTGTGTGAACATTAAAAATAAAAAAGAAACAATCATGGCTAGTGTGTTAAAAAATGTGTTTCTGATTGTAGTATAGTTTAAAATTAAATTTGCCTGAAGCCTGCATCTTATTGATATTTCAAAATGTCACTTAATATTGGTAGAACATACATAAAATAGATTTAGTAGCAAAGATTTCTTTTTGGAAAAAGTTACTTTAAATGAAACTGACTCTTTGAGTATCAACCCAAATATTAATATCAGGTTATTTTGAGGAAGGAGAATGTGGGAAAATAATATTAACATTTTGAAAATCTATTCTGAGTTTTCTTATAAAGTCTATATTTTATTTTATTGTTTCCATAAATACTTGAATTATCAAAATTGCAACATGGCTCTTTCACAAAATACACTACTAAAATGATTTATTGCTTTTTGGTTCAAATCAAAATTATTTCTGATGTTTTATGTTCTAATTTTAGAATCAGACAATATTGTTGTCTTTCTTGTAACCTATACAAAGTTATAAATTATAGAAGTTTTAGCAATGTACTTCCTCCTCCTTTTTCTTGAGTATGAGGTAAGAAAAATGTAAATATTTGGATAAATGCCACGACTGGAAGAGTTTCAGATACCAGTGAGATCTTGGGAGCTAGTTAACAAAACTTTAAAACTATCACACAAATTAATATTGCAAAGAAGAGAAATTTTAAATAATTTGTGCATTTAACTTTTTCTCTGACAAGTATTAAACAATGAAATATTAGTCACCTATTGTAATAAAGTAACAAGTGAAAAACATCAACTTAAGTAAAATTTGATTTATTTTTAATTAAAATTAAATCTTTGAAAGTAATTTATGTGTTATATACATTGTACATTCAAAAGGCTCATCTTTTTATTGGAAAAAATGAATAAGAACTAATGCTATGTTCAAGAAGCTCAAATTCACTTGGTTACATGTGGATGTGAAATGGAATAACTGATAATATGAAAAAAGCTTCAGAGAAGTATAAAATGAAAACAAAATTCTATAAAGAATTTTTGGAGAAAATACAAGACAGATGATCTATTTAGAGAAGGCTGTATTTCCTTAGAAATTTGTTGGTGAGCTGCTTTTTGGAAGATGAGAAGGATTGAATTAAAATAAATGTGAATGAATGTGTTCCTACAGAGCTGGCATATATAAACATGGTCAAGTAAAATTACACTGGCTATGATTAATAAAAAAGTGGGTTAATTGTAAAAAAAAAAAATTATGAGGGCTTCATACAAGGGAGAAGTGGAACATTTACCTGGAAAGGTAACTTGGGACCTGAGTATAAAGAGCCTTGAGGTAGAAGATAACTTTAAATTCTATCATGTAGATAATAAAGAAACAATGGCAATCTTTATTGAGTTCACTAATGTGATGAAAGTATTTTGTGATAGCATGCAAAACAGAATAATGTATACCAAAAAAAAAAAAAAGAAGGAAAGAGAGAGAGAATATAAGCTACACGAAGGAAAATATTTTTGTCTACAGTATTCCTTAAAATAATAGTATCTGGCACACAGTAGTTACTTGTGATTTCTTGGTGAGGGCATGAGTAAAGTTTTTGTTCATGAACACGTGATTCAACAATCCTGACTCATTATTATTCTAAGAGCTAAATGTAAAACAAACTTCTGGGGTGGTAGCCTGAATAGCTCCATGGACCCAGTCCCTAGCAAAACAAGTGAAACTAGTGAAAACTATAAAAACATAATCATTTTAGAATCTGTGGAAATTGTCCTTAGAGCATAGAGAGAATGAAGAAACATTTATTGAAGAAAATCTACCAATCTCTATAAGAATAGCTAGAATCTATGGAATTTAAGTCAAACCCCACTCATTCTTTCCCATCACTACAGCTCAGTTTACAGATGCTCAAATCTCAGTGAGTTGATAAAAAATATGAGGCTCTTTCTCCCCTGAGCTTCCAATCAAGTGTTGTCATATATCACCATAAAAGACACACAAATATGATCCTATGAAAGTGTGAAGGAAAGAGTAGAGAAAGAAACAGAATAAAATATTTGAATAATTAATACCTGAAAACTTTCCTAATTTGATGAAAAACATTAAAACATTAATTCACATATCCAAGCTCAATAAACTGCAACTAGGATAAAGATAAACGGATCTGTGTCTAGACACACCATAGTAAAAAGTTGAAAAGAAAAAGTATATATATATCTTGAGAGAAATAAGCAATAAACAACTGTCACAAAGGCGGGAACCAAAATAAGATCAACAGTTAACTTCTCATCAGAGACAGTGGAGGCCATATATAAAACTATCTTTCAAATATCAAAGCAAAAAATAAATAAATTTCAAGATAAAGAAAACAGAGAATTTAATGTGAGTAGATCTACATTATAGGAAACACTCAAGGAAATTCTACAGGCTAAATGCAAGTAAAACAACATGCAAATATAATAAGTACCAGTAAAGGCAATTTTCAAAGCAAATATGAGAGAACAATTTTACAAACTATATATCTAAAAAGGAACTGTATTTTGTAATCCCATGTACCTAGAATATATTTTTAAAAGTATTATGACTGCATTATAAAAGCTACAAAATTAAGTAATGGGCAAAGTATCTGAACGCACAATTCTTCAAAGAAATTATGCAGATGGATGGCTAACAAGCACTTGAAAAGATGTTCAACATCATTAACCATCAATATATACATCAAAACCACAATAAGATAGCATTCCTTACTGACTGGGTTGGCTATAACGAAAATAGACAAATAATAACAATTGTTGGCAAGGATCTAGAGAAATCAGAACTGCCATACACTCTTTATGAGACTTTCAAGTGGCAAAGTTGCTTTGAAATACACTTAGCCATTCTTCCAAAAATTAAGCACAGTTATCATATGACCCAGCAACTTCATTCTTAGGTATATGCTCAAGAGTAATGAAAACATATGTCCATACAAAATTATATATGCAAATATTCATAGCAGCATAATTTAAAAAGTGGAAACAACCCAAATGTCCACCAACTATTGAATGGATAAATACAATGTGATTGAAAGAAGCAATGGAATATCCATGAAATGGAATATTATTCAACAATAAATAATAAAATACTGACGCATGCTACAACATGAATTCACCTTGTTAATGAGAAATCAAAGAAGCCAATTACAAAAGACCACATATTGTATGGTTTCATTTATATAAAATATCAGCATAAGCAAACTATAGAAACAATAAAAAATGATTAGTGTATGCCTATTGTTTACAGAAAGAGAGGATTTGAGGGATGACAGCTATGGACATGAGTTTCTTTTTAACAATAATAAAAATATTCCAAAATTCATCATGGTTGTGGATGTACAATATTTTGAAAAGCCATTGAAATGTAAGCTTTAAATGCGTGGATTGTATGATATATAAATTATATTTCAATAAAGCTGTTAACAATTTTTTTTAAGTTAAAGTGAATTCAAATTTATTTACTTAGATTTGCTCTGGCTGAGAATTCAACTCTGGAGGCATGTGGAGTCATTTAATCAAAGCTGGAAGAGGATCAATGAAAACCAACTTATTCTCACATAAGTTCTCTCTATGGCTTTACCTCCTCTTGTTCATTGATAAAATCAAGTGTACAACATTGTGATTAGACATTTATATAACTTACAAAGTAATCATTCTCATAAATCTAGTACCCATCTGACACCACACATAGTTATTACAATATTATTGACCATATGCCCCCAAGCCATACTTTATATCCTCATGATTACTTTTTAACCATCAATTTATACTTCTCGATTTCTTCCCCTTTTTCACTCACTCCCCCAATTCCCCTTCCATCTGGCAACCGTCATTTTTCTCTTTGTATCTATGAGCTTGTTTTTGTTTTGTTTGTTTGTTTTGTTCTTTAGATTCCACATATAAGTGAAATCATATGTCATTTGTTTTTCTTTGTTTGGCTTATTCTACTCAGCACAATACTCTCTAGGTCATCCATGTTGTTGCAGATAGCCAGATTTTATTCTTTTTTTCATGGCTGAGTAATATTTCATTGTGTGTGTGTGTGTGTGTGTGTGTGTGCGCGCGTGCACGTGCGCGTGTGTGCGTGTACACACATGCACACACACACGCGCGCACACACACATTGGTCCATTGATGGATGTCCATGTTGCCTCCATATCTTGGCTATTATAAATAAGGTTACAATGAACATATGGATTCACATGTCCCTTCCAAGTAGTGTTTTGGGTTTTTCAAATAAATACCCAGAAGTGGGATTACTGAGTCTTTTGTTTTCTTTTGTTATAGTCCTTGTTTTTAAGTTTATTTTGTCTGGTGTAAGTATTATTGCTCTAGCATTTTTTTTTTTTATTTCTGTTTTCATGACATATCTTTTTCCATCTCTTTACTTTCAGTCTGTGAGTGTCATTTCATCTGAAGTGTGTCTCTTATAAGCAGTATATGTAAGGTTCTTGTTTTCTTATCCACTTAGTCACTCTATATTTTATTAGAGCATTTAATTCATTTACATCTAAAGTAATTATTGATAGATATGTAGTTATTGCCATTTTATTGTTCATGTTTTTTATCTTTTTACTTTCTTTCTCTTCTTAAAGAAGTTCCTCTAACATTTCTTGTAATACTGATTTAGTGGTAACAAAATGTTTTAGCTTTTTTTTTTTTTTTTTTTTTTAGTCTGGGAAGCTCTATCTGTCCTTTGATTCTTAATGATAGCTTTGCTGAGTAGAGCAATCTTAGTTGTAGGTTCTTACTTTTCATAACTTGAATGTTTCCTGCCAATCTTTTCTGGCCTGCAAAGTTTCTGCTGAGAAATCAGCTGACAGTCTTATGGGAGCTCATTTATGAATAATTAAATGCTTTCCTCTTGTTCATTTCAAGATTCTCTTTGCATCTAATCTTTGGCATTTTAATTAAGATGTGTCTTGATGCGAGACTCTTTGGATTAATGTTGTTTGGGACTCTCTACTTCCTAAACTTGTATGCTTATTTCCTTCACCAGGTTAGGGAAGTTTTCTGTTATTATTTCTTGAACTAGCTTTTCAATTTCTTGCTCTCTCTCTCTCTTCACCTTCTGGTCCCCCTATGATATGAATGTTGGTATGCTTGATGTTGTTCCAGACCCCTTAAACTATCTTTATTTTTGAAAATATTTTTCTTGTTGCTGTTTTAATTGGGAGTGTTTTCTGCTACTTTGTCTTCTAAATAGCCTATTTGACCCTCTGCTTCATCTAATCTATTATTGATTTTCTCTTGATTGCTAACTGGTTCAATTTTATGTTTTCTATCTTTGTTAAAATTCTCACTGTGTTCGCTTAGTCTTTCCCTAAGTTCATTGAGCATTCTTATAAACAGTGTTAGAACTCTGCATCTGATAGATTGCTTGTCTCCATTTTGCTGAGTTCTTTTTTTTTTTTTTTTGGAGCTTTGTTCCATGATTTCATTCAAGACATATTTCTTTGTCTCCCCATTTTGGCTGCCTCCTTGTGTTGGTTTCTATGCTTTAGGCAGAGCCTCTATGTCTCCTGATCTTAGTAGAGTAGCCTTAGGTAGTAAATGTCTTTTAAGGCCCACTGGCACTGTCTCACGACTCATCTAAGCTACATGTTCTATGTGTTTCCCTTGTATAAGTTGTATATGCCCTCCTGTTGTGATTGAGCCTTTGTTGCTGTTTACAAATCAACAAGAGGGATTGATCCTTGGGTTGATTTGTTATGAGGACTGATTGGTGACTACAGTGGAAGAGTTGTTGTGCATGGGGTGACCCTATGGAGCAAAATTCACTTTAGTAGGACTCTGCTGCCTTCCCAGTCTGCTTAGTAAGAGGTACAGCACATGCTAAAGCCAGATGCTGCTTTATTGTTTTTTTTTAACCTTTGAGAGATTCTAGAAAAGTTCATAGCATAAGCCAAAATAGGCCATTTGTATTGAAAAGCCCAAAAGTGGTCTAGGTGGGCCTACAAGTTGAGTGGGGCAGGTCTCAGGGAATCACCAGAGTGGAGTGACCAGTGTTATCCAGATTGATGGAAGCTCAGATACAGTGGCTGCCTGAGTCTGCATGCTGTGTGGGGGCAGGGTCCAACAAAGTAACAATGGCTTCTTTTAGCACTTCTGATTGGGAGAAAGCTATCCCTCCAGCCCTAATACCAAAACCAGACAATCACTTCTTTCCCATATATCCCTGGTGCCATTTGAACTCCTACCCAAACACCAGAGCCCAGAGTGAGTAAGTCTCTCAGTAACTAAGTCCATGTGCAGGACTTCTACAGCCCTCCATCTCACTCACACACTATCTTCCCTGGTTTTCACTGCTAGATGTTGTGGGGACTTCTTTTTCCGGCACTAAAATCATGGTCTGGGGAGCCCAGAGTGGGGATGGGATCTCTTGTTTCTCCAGGGGGACCTCCGTGGTCAAGATATCTCTATTGATTTTCAGCTGCCACACGTGGGTGTGGCACCAGCCTGGTCCATATCAGCCTGTCTCTGCCCCTCCTACCAATCTCTATTTGGCCTCTTTTGTTTGTCCTTAGTTGTAGGACTCTGTTCGACTAGACTCCAGTCAGTTTTCAATGATAGCTGTTCAGTAGTTTAGTTGTAATTTTGATGTGGTTGTGAGAGGAGGCAAACACAAAGTTTATACATATTTTGCCATCTTGACCGGAAATCTATATCACTGTCATTGACTCTATTTTATTTTAGTAACTTATCTGCCTATTCTCTATTACCTTTTGTGTATCCTACAGTGTTCCGAATGCCCTGAGTTTTTATTTTATTATTATTAATTTGACTGACTCATTTCTCAAATAATTAAAATGTCATTAATAAACTCAAATATATCTGGGTATTAGAAATGTATCAGCAAGAGAAGATCTGATTTATCGTATACATAGAATGAGTATATGTTAGACACAGAGCAAAATACCAAACCTGGCATGATGGCTGTGAATTTATTTCTTCAAAAAATTGGTAATACAATCACTATTTAGTAGAAGATAAATTATGCTTTTTAGCCTTTGAATATTCAAAATATATACACATACACACAATTTATTCTTTCCCTAGTCCTCAGCATTTTTCACACATGTGTACATAATACAAGTTGCTATGGTGATATGCTTATCTCCATGGCAATTGATCATTACATCTACGTGTGTCTATTGTCTCTTAACCTAAAAATTTTCATTTTCAAAAAGATACAAAACATATGTACACAAAAAATAAATTTCTACCCCCCAAATTGTTAAATATTCCTAATAATATAACAGATTAAAAAATAGAAAGTTTAGAAAATTAATAGATAAAATGAAACTATAAAAAGTACATGCTCTTATAAAACAAAAGCTTCCAAACAGCTTCAAATGTTCAAAAATGACTCTGTCTCACAATATACTAGATACAATTCAGCTTGTGGTGATCTGAATTGAAACTATTTCCAGCTGAAAATGAGGTTCAGGATTCTTATCCCCAGAAACTCATTATGGTAAGATTTGTCTAGCTTCTGAAAAATAAAATCATTTCTACCCATATAAAGTCATAAACATTGACTAGAAATAGGAATAAATTGAAAATGTCTGATCTACAGAGAAAGAGAATACAGCAACTTCAATTTCTGTCATGATTATAAAAATTTGAATTTACATATAAAATGTATCTTTACCTGTTAACAGCAACAAAAAAATAACTTTTAAACACTGTCATTGGGTTTTGGTCAATGTTGTAGGGCAAAAAAACCCCAATATTTTAAGAGGGTCAAAGTCTGCTTTTTGTCCCTGATTTAACATTTTAAGTTAACGAACAGTATTTGCTTTATATGCAGACTATTAAAAATGCTTTTAAATTCTTCTTACAAGTCTTTATTCATTTTAACAAATTAATTTATAAAGTTATTTTGATATTTCATGGTTCATGTGAACCTAATCTTCATTTGTAACCTTAAGTTAAAAATAAGAGTAAGGTAAATGGGGACATCAAATATCTACAAACACAAAAATAATACACTGAATATAAATCTTATAATATTTTTATTTGTTTCTTAAGGTATGAAAATGCATAAAAATAGGAATTAAAAAATTTTACAATAAAGTTAATATAGGTAATTTTAAATTATTTTTTACATTAAAATAACTATAATAAGTATCAGTAAACAATAAAAAAATCAATAAAAATACTGAATATTTTTATAACAACTATTATAATATGACTTACTTAATGAGCATTAAAAAGTCAGAGAGCATATTTAGATGCTTATTTAACAATACTCCAGTGATTAATAATTTTGCAATTATTCAATATTATATTAAAAACTGAGATATATACATTGAGGTAATAGCTGGAAAAAATATTTCTGACTATGTTTTCACTAGTTTAACATTTAGATGTCGATCTTTTTCTCATTTATCTTTAGAAGAATTTTAAATAGGAAGTTAGCTAGTATTTTTCTTTCAAATAAAGCTATTTACATTTGTTTAGATATTTAGAATATCTACGTAATATTTGGGCAATTAGATCTTTTTAATCTCAACCAGAAAAATCCTGATAGAAATATGCAGATAAAATTTTATGTATTTATTTATAGAAAAATATCTCTGTCAAAATGTGAAATATCTAATTACCCAAATATTACATAAATATCTGAAATATTTGACCTTATTTCTTATGGTTCCTAGTGGCATCTGTTATTAAGGAATACTCATAAACAATGTAAGCCACATTACATTATATTAGTTAATGGTGCTTTTAATGTTAAACATATATATTGGCCTTGTTTGGAGGCAAGCTCACAATTTTTCTGTCAGCTCTTGTTCATCTGTTCTTTGTCAATGCTACCAAGGCATAGTCAGAATTACATATCAAGTATCATGTTCATGTGTGCATCTCTACCTACAACACAACATATAAAGCTATTGGACATAAATATTGATCAAATAATATTTTGAAAATGGGACAATGAAAGCAGCTTATCTTGTTTGTAATCCTTTTGCAGTGGGTAAGAGGCAGGATATCATGAAACAACAGAAATCTCAATTTGCTACAGATATGTGGGAGATGATATTGATTGCTTGGCATTGTTCATCCATTTTGAGTCAGTCAGTGACCTGGTTAATGCTTGATACTGAGAGAGTCATTTGCTCAAAGATATTATGGCTACAGTATTAAAAACATGTTTCAAGTTGCTCTCAGCAGAAGTAAGACAGAGCGAAAGGCTTGTGATTCCACAGTTTCTGTGACCTTGTCTTATTCCTTTATAACCCCAATAGATCATGGATGTATGTATATCTTATTGCTCATTAACTTACATCAAAAACCCTAAATTACCTAAATTTTATATACTAGATAGAAAAAATATGTATTCTTCACCTTTCTCCACACAGATAGAGATCAGTAGTTTACCCTATACAAAAATATTTCAAGATCTTGAGACACAGAGATAATCTAAAGGTAATTTTGGGAAGAAAGGAAAGCAGGATTTCTATCACTCATCAAAGTAGCTATTATAACTAGCTGAATTAGGAGGAGAGGGAATTCAAAATTTCTTTTCCAGCCTAGTTTATTACATTTTTTTTACATATTAGGGTTCCTTATATGAGGAATCTAAACTTGAAATCTCTGTATCTCAATTAATTAATGATTTCCTAAATTGGCTTTTTTTTTTTTGGTTAAAGCTCTCATTTTCTGTCTTTTATTATAGTGTAAAATTTAGAAGAAAACCAAACTTTCGTCAGTTTTTGTCATCTTACTAGATTATGCTGGGCTTTAAGAACTCTGTAGTTCATAGTACATAACCTAACTGTCCTAGAAGTTACAAAAAAAAACACCCTTCTGATATTCATAAGAAAAGTAATTAAAGAGAAGAAAATATAGAACACCTCCCACTGAGGGCTACAGTAGGAAAACAGAAAATGTAAGACTTAGATCATCTCAAACTGGAGCCTGAAGACTTACTATAGAATAATAATTAAAGAAAATAAAGACAGATTTCAACTTTAAAATTGTTCAAAAAAATTTGTCCTAATTTTTTTCCCAGTCACTAGAATTGATTTTAAAGAATGAGAATTGTTAAATTTTTTTTAAAAAAATTAATCATTATGTATTTATGTAGGTAAGCATTTAAATCTTTTTCTCAGTATTATTATAGTCATAATATTTTAATATACTATATTTTCACTATCATTTTCTAGATATTTTGCAATCTCCTTTTTTATTTTTTCTTTTATGAGAGAAATATTTAATTTTCAGTAGTTTTTTCTTCTCTTTATCGTACTTCTAAAAATATTTAATTTTTAGAAGTAGAAGTCTTTTTTCCTATATCTTTTTTTCTTCTCTCTCTCTCTTGTGTTATCAGAGAAAGTAGTCAGTATTATACCTACTTTGAATAATTAATTAAACAATTATTCATAGAGATAAGAGAATTGTGGAGAATATATATATGTGTGTTAAAATACTATTTATTAAAAATAAATTGCAGTTTTATATGTGTGTTTTTGTTTAAATCTATAGAATACATAATTGCATTTCCTGTTTATTATTCTTTGGGATGTTTCATTAGGAAGAGCTGAAAGACATGAGTTTAATTTCTCTATTTTTGTTTTGTTTTATGACAATTCTCTTTGCTCATACTGTTCTTGTATATGTGTGTGCTTTGTGTGTGTGTATGTGCTTGTGTGTGTGTGTGTGTGTATATACATACACACACATACCTATATATAGATATATATCCTTTTATTTCTGCTTTCCTCCCTCCCTTCTCTTCTCCTCTCTTATTTTCTTTTTCTTTCTTCTAGTGTGCTATTTATATACAAAAATATATTATGGTTCTAATCTCATTGTGCATTTATCTTGCATAATTTAAATCTCATTTCTTTCTCTTATTGAATACTTTTAACTTGATTTCAAAATATTTGATATTAGTATCATAGATACCTTTTACTTGTTATTAGCAATTGCCTGGTATGCAGTATTTGCATATTTTAAGAATCTGAGTGACCTCTGTATGTCATTTTGATTTTAGATACATCTTTTCTAATAAATTCAGTACAGTATTCTTTGTTAGAATTTATGGCTTTATTTTAAAAATCAAATGTGTTCTGTTTTACATTTAATTGATGAAGAATAAGAATATTCTAATTCTATTAACTTACATCTTTCTAAATACTGTTTCTGTTCTTTATCTTCTAATATATGGAATTGCATTTCTTATAAGTAGGTGGGACTTTGTGTGTTTTACTATAACAATTTGGAAAGTTTATAGCTGGTTTTAGTTATATGAACAATTTCATTAAAACTTTGTCTACTAAATTTGATGCTTTCCTTTTTTTTTTTTTTTTTTTTTTTTTTTTTTTTTTTTTTTTTTTTTTTTTTTTTTTTTTTTTTTTTTTTTTTTTTTTTTTTTTTTAGCAACTGCTCCATTCCTGGTTTAATTCTCTCTCATCCAAGTTATGGCAACAGCTTCTTCATTGGTCACCTGTGTTCACTCTTACTATTCCTCTTTTTTTCCCACTCTCAACACAGCATCTGGAGTGATCCTTTAGAAATGTTGCTTCCTATTCAAAGTCAACTTTTGTCTGACTGATCTCAGAGTAAAGGTCTTGTTTAATCTCTCAGGCTTTATTTCTACTCACAAGTGATGCCTTTTAAATTTCTTCCCAATGACACAACTTCCTTCACTACAGCCTTTATTTGTCTGCTTTCAGAAAAAAAATAGTTACCAAGTTGCCCTCACCTCACATTGAGAAAGACTTTCAAAAAGTCCCTCTTAACTATACTGAAAAGTGGCTTTCCAGAAAAATAAATGTCAATAATATCTACTTATATTCAGAAGAATTATCCCTAAAGATACTTACTCAAAAGATAATTATTAGAGAACGAAGTGTGCTGGAGAAATATTCATAGGAATTCTCTGAAATTCAGAGACTTTATAGAGAAGAGAAAGGAAAGGTATGAGAGAAAAAATTGTACAAAACCTTTCTGAGAAAACCAAAATCCAGAATAATATTTAAAGTCATTCCCTAAATAGAGAAACTAATTTGTAATGAATAATTGAGAATTTTCTCTGTGATGCTGGGGGAATTACCACACAATCATAGTAGCCAATATGCACTATCAGTTCATCTTCAGAAAAAAATTGTGTCCTAAAATCGTATTTCCTACAAGAAAGAGTACATCAATCAGGTTTGAGTCTTAAAGCTAGCAGACTTGCACAACCTCTTTAGCAAGACCATATTTGTAAAAGCAGAGAGCAGTACCAAAAGAAAAAGATTTTCTGAAATCCAATATTCTATCTTTCAGTACAAAATGATGCAACTCTGGCTACTGTGATACATAGGTGTGGAAGAGGATCCTCCTGAGACTGGTAGGATTTGGGAAAAGCTTTAGTCTTTTGGTTCCACTAAATTGTGGGAGTAGAAGGGATGAAGGCGGGGAGGTCAGAAACACATGAGTTATGCTTCGAAATTTGCCCAAAAAGATGAACACAGGAGCAAGAGTAGAAATAATTAGCTATTTGGAGAAACTGAGAACTTTGAAGGTTATTGGCACACTTCCAAGGTCTCTAGTGGAGCTCATAGACTGTCACTTTTCTCAAAGATGTAGGGTAAGTGACCATGAGGAAGCTACAACAAAAGGCAGCTAGGTGGGCAAGCCAGAAGCCCGTGTGGATTTCTATGTGTTCAGAGTTGTGAGAAAGAGACCCAGAATTGTTCATGCAATAAGAAAGGAAACACAGAAGTGTTGAGAAAGCCTATGGATCAGCAGAGACTGGGATTAAAAAGAAGAGTGTGTGTAAAGTTTAAGAACTTTGAGTGCAGATATAAATGACCAGGATTAAAGACTCTAGCAGTGAATACCAGAAAATCATGCTCCCCAAAGCCAGATGTTATTATGTCTTTCTCCAGAAGCTCCCAGTCTAGAAGAAATCTAAACCAGGAACCCCAGAGCAGGTTAATAGAAGTACTTCAGTTCTTCCTCTGTTGATTTGAGGTCACAACGCCTCTCTAAACACTTAGTCAAAGGCTTGAAGAGGAAAACTAAAAAGGAAGGGGAAAGAGGCAGAATATAGAATAACAGCATTCTATCCAAAAGTGACTCAGTATTTAGAGAACGATATGGATTGCATTTCCCGATACATTAACTTATCATAATGTAAAAAACAAAGAAACAAACAAAAATTTAGATCTCCCAACAACTTCCATCCAAAACCAAAACACATGGGTCAGGGTGCTTATGTACCAAATGTGAATAAATTTTTAGTAGTCTGACACTAGATTTGGGGGGTTTGTTTCATTGTAGAATTTTTCTAAATAAATTTATTTATTTAAAATAGTTTCAAGTATAAAGTACATTAATTAGACATCTATAAAGTTCATAAAATGATCTTCCATATCTATAATTATATTGTTTTTTCTTTCAAATTAAAATATCATTTTGAAATGGTCTAATACTTGAAGGTTTTAATGATTCTACTCACAGAACTGTGGTGACTCTTTTTGTTTAAAGTTGTTTGATAATTCTTCTTAATCTTTGGTTATTTCTATAATTTTGAATCAATTTTGCTATTGTATTGTTTTTATTAAAATGATCAAAGTTTGGTCTCTATTATAATGTTTTTCTTTCCCTTAATTACTTTAGATGCCTTACTATGTTATTTTAACTTTAAATTCTTGAGTTGATTAAATAATTAATTTCCTTGCTTTAAAAAATATATAACTAATGTTATTCAAGTGGTCTTTCTTGTAAAATATGATTGATGATTTTCAGTTAATATTATCAGAGCAAAGAAAGTATACTCTAGATTTGCAGCAAATCAAGTTAAATAAGAATCTAAATTTAGTCTTTTTTAGTGGACATTTATTAATTATCTCCAGCGTTAATTATGTCTCTTGTCCCTTGCTTTCAAGACAGTGTTCAGAATTTTGCAACCAAAATTGGAGTTTTATATTGGTGATGATATAGGGTCATGCTGCCTGGGGACCTAGGGCCCAACTTCTCCTGAGAGGTTTGTCAGAGATCAGGAAGGTGTAGCCTTAGACTTTATATAAAACAGTATTTTTAAAGACTCCATAATCAAATGTTATGTGTTTATCGTTCTAAGAGAACTGCAAAATTTTCATCAAAGCTTTAAGTTTTTCACATAAGCACTGAAAATAAAATTTTCATTTATATTTCCACTATTTACTTGGTACTATGCAAATGCTGAGGTAAGAATTTAGAGCATTGACAATGTAGCCAATTAGAGTTAGATTTCTCTTCTGATTTCTGCTTTATTTTGGAGGCGAAGACTTGAAAAAAGCATAACAGTTGTGGTAGATAGGTTTCTCAGTTTTACTAGTTACAGTATTGCTACTGGTGAAATAAATTGTTTGAAGACCTATACTTTTTAAGTATTTATGCATCCTGAGAATATATTTTAGGTGGTCATTTTCAATTATCTTTTCATTAGATTTTTGGGATACCTTTGCTAATATTTGTGTATTATTTGTTTGCTTTAATAAGTGGTTTTGTAGCCAGAGACTGCTACTCTCCTACTAAAAGCTTCATGTTCCTATATTTATTGGGACAGATTACATTTATCTATGATTTGACTCCTCTACAGCAGGCACCATTGCCCTCATTGATTATGGAGTAGCCACTTCATTTAAAAATCTGTTTTAAGCAAGGGCAAGCTGAATTTCCAAACGGGCTTTCATTTTATTTCTTGAAAGTATTCCTAGCATTGAGATTCTTCCCAGGTTGACTAACCTATATGATATCTCTGCAGTCTTAGATTCATTGATAATAAGAATATTTTGGAAATCCTATCTGCATATACCCTGTAATGTTTATTTTTCACAATTAAGAATCAAATCAATACTTTCCTCCATTCCTCATTTCTCCCTCTGCTATTATTTTTCAAGTTTTGTCTCCTGTGGTTGCTAACTCTTTTTGCCCTAAAGAGATGTTACAAATGTTTCCTAATGATTTATGTTTCTTTGACATTTAAATCAAAATCTGACCAGAATGGGAAATTAAATAAATGGATATAAATTGTGATGCTGATTGTGTACACAGTCATCCCCCACTCCTAGCAGTGCCACCATTTGAGTGAAATGAGAAAATTCAGTACTGCTGTAGGTTATTCTATGTCCATATATGTCTACACAACCTTGAGAAGTGGAGCTAAGATAAACATTTCTCAAGTAAAACTGCCATCTGCTTTTATTGCTCTTCGATTTTCAGTAAAGCCTCTAAGATTTAACTATAAGAACAGACACACTGATGACTTCTTTCTTCCATATAAGAAGAGGATCATAAACAGAATGAAAATACTCTCATTTTATATCCTTTTCCCCATGATGCCCTAAACAATAAAGCAGTAACAAAATAGCTAAATACTTGGTAAGTTTCCTTCTTTATAACAGCTGCAAATCAGTTCTTAACATACATATAACTCTGCAAAATCAGTAGAAACTATCTTTTGATGTTGACCATGCATAACAAAGCAATTTCTGTTTTTGAAAGAGCCACTTATATATGTTACAATGACTACTTGAATCTTAATTTCAGGAATCATTATTTCAGAAAATACAATCAATATTGAGCTTTTCTGATTATATATAAGACAATTGTTCTCTTTTTACTCCCTTCACCAATTAAAATTGTATTATTTTTATTGAAATAATTTTATCTATTCTTGAACATAAAATTTAGCTCAGCATGATTTTTGTATAGTCTCTTGTATTAGTTTTCTATCACTGCAGAACAAATTATCACAAACTTAGTGACTTAAAATTATACTTATCATTAGCTCACAGTTTTCATGGGTCAAGTATCTGGGTATGGATTAGCAGGATTCTCTACTTCGGGTCTCACCAGGCTGAAATCAGAGTGTCAGCCAGGACTGCATTCTCATCTAAGGCTTAGAGTTTATTTTAAGCTGACTAATTTTGGACAGAATTTAGTTCCTTGCATCTGTAGAATTGAGGCATTCAGCATCTAGAAGCCTGTCTGCCATTCCCTGCTGTGTGACTCTCCAGAGCACAGTGGTTTGCTTCCTTTTAGGATAGTAGAATGTCTCTCAGACTTCTAATCTCTTTGACTTCTGAGAAGTTATTTTAAAGAACTCATTTGATTAGTTAGTTATCATCTTATCCAGAATAGTCTCCCTTTTGCTTAAATCAAAGTCAGCTGATTAGGGAGCTTAATTACATCTACAAAAATCTCTTTTGCCATATGAGGTACAAAATTGTGAAAGTAAAATCTCATATTTACAAACCCTTCTCACACTCCAGGGAAGTGTATCATTCAAGGTATGTTCATCCAGACTCTAATATTTATATAATATTAATTTATGATTCATTCTTACATAATTATATTAAATATTAAATACTATAATAAAATATTCAAGGCATGTTCATTGCAGAGGCAGAATTCTTTCAGATTATCATAGAATTCTCCCTACTGCAACTGTCTAGCCAATCAGTAGTAACTTAGGTTTCCATTGGTTATGTGAAAATTACACACATTTGTAACTTAGGAAAATATGACTAAGATAATAGCTATCATTCTTTTATTTTTTACTGAATTCCCAGAAGTGTGCATTATGACAAACCAAATTGAACTTGGGACTAACTGAATCTTCACAACAACCTGTCAGTTAAGTATTATCATTATTATTATTAATATTTATTTATTAATAATTATTAGTAATAATTATTTATTACTATTATTCCTAAACTTCACAGAGGTTAAATATTTTGAGGTCAGACAGCTTTTGAATGAGAAAGCCTGAGTTGAAACCCAGGCTTTCTCATTCAAATTCTCTAATGCTAGTGTCTGTACTCCCTCGATACATCAGTTTTTCTGTTTCATACAAGCCCTCATCATTTGTAGATGCAAAGGCAAGAGGGAGCTATTGTAATCAGAATTGTTTAGAAGCCTTTGGTCTTTGGTAGGTTTGCTATGAGATGATGAGAGTCTAGGTAAAGTGAGACTCTCAAGAGCGGAATAATTTCCTTACAGAAATATTGAGTGTGTTATCAGAATTTGGGCAAGTAGGGTATAGTTATGACAAGTTGTGATAAATTCTCCATCTCATGGGTCTGGGACGCTTCTGATGGCCTGAAGGTCTTATGCCAGGGATCAGATTGAAACACTGAGAAACTGCATTCCAGAAAGGCCACCACTGTGTTTACTCTGTGTCACATTGCCAAGTAGAAGAACAGCACTTGATTGAAACTTTTGAGGATGTGGGAAATGGCAGTGATTTTAATAGTATGGCCAATAGCAGATGCACCTAAACAAATGTACCACTCCATACATACTAATGACCAAGACAGATCTACCCCTTCAAATACACAGCTGTGCCAGACAAACTTAACATTTTGGAAAAAGCTAGTACTCTAGACAAATAAACCATTCCAAACCTTTCGAAATCTCTGGGCACAAATTATTACAGACACACAATATGTAATACTTCAGACATAGTCACTTCTCACACACCAACGAGATCAACATATTGACAACTGGATACACAGTGAAAGCTTCAAGCAAACTCTTTGGGCATCTTGTTTTCTTTATCACCCAAGCATATACTAGGAATCACACATATACTTCAACTTAGGAATATGGAAGTCAGATTGAAATTTCTTCAAGGCCACATCAGACAAATTTATAAATTCTTATATGTTTTGTTATGTGAAACACTTAAATATGCTTCCTCAAGGCCAGTTGTTTTCATGCAGCTACTGCACGCAATGTTATGTGTAAATAAATAATTAGCAGTTATAAGAAACTACCCTTATTAACCTATAAATATGATACTAATAAGTGACAAAGCTTTATAAAAATTGAATATATTATTAAGCTTTTGCTTAATGTTTTCTTTTAAAATTGTTATAGAATTTCTGTGAAACATTAACTTTAGTCACCAATTTTGTTTAAGAAGGTACATAAGTTTGACAGAGAAAGCTTTTCTAAGAATCTCCTTGTCCTTTTCAAGTCTGAATTTAGTTGCAGATATCTATAAACTGCTTTCTCAAAAATTCAATTATTGGACTTCTTTATTTTTTTCTATTTCTGAGAATATTGAATTTGAAACTTGCTGTCTACAAAGAAACAAATAACTGAATTGCATTAAGAGTTTATTAAGTTACACTGGAATTAATATGTTATGTAAGGTAAATTTTGCTTTTATTTTTCTAATAAAAAGTTTTTTTTTTCTTAGTGTTCCAGACTCTATAGGTACATAAGAGCCTTGTTCTAAGGTTTCAATTTGCCTCTCCTAATTTGGCATTGCTCATCCGTTCTTCAAAACAACAAGCTAGGATATAAAGCCTTCATGTTTTTACAGTTCCTGTCCTCCACCTCTCTTGGCATTTTACTACTACAAGTAATAAGAATTTTCAACCTTGCTTAGTGAGTGGGTTCTCTAAATAATATTTTGGTTCTAAGACTACTATTACTGTCCCTGGAGCAGCTTTAGAAGAACCCACATGCTCAAATCAAATGATAACATTTTTGTCCATTTTTCTGCTTTCCATGCAAGGTCCTCAACTATTGCTGAAACTGTGTCTTAAATACTACTTTTAGATGAGCCTTTCCACAGCATTGCACCCGTAACTTCACTGCTTAATCATAAAACGAGCATGTGACGTTGATTAGAGTCAATGAGTCATATTGAGATTTTTGCTGTGTGTGTAAAAAATGACATGTTCTATTGTCACTAGATTTGACTCAGGAAAGATGAAAACCCAGGGCTGCCGAAGATTGCCATGTGAAATCTGAGAATGAAAGCAACAAACTATAAGGTGGAGTCATACTGGAAACTTGTTTCTGAATGCCATACCCATAGGCCAATTTCTGAATGCCAATAAAGACCAAAACTTTGACTTTTCTAATAGAGGGGACACTGTTATTATTATTTTTAAATTTGATTTGGGGTTTCCCACCAGTAACAGGAAGTGTTCTGAAAAACTCTTCACAGCTGCAAAGTAAATGCCTCAGCAGTGATGAGAGTAAGTGATCAAGGACTTTAACCTGGCCTGAACAGTCAAAAAACAGAAGTTACCTACAAGTAGTATTACACAGGCCAAGCTGTGAAAGGCGTGTCAGAATGAGCCAGGTTACAAGGAAGAAGGAGGTATGAAGAACACATTTCCAAACAGAGTGAAGAACTTAATATGAGGGTTTTCCAACATTTATAGAACTGATAGAAGGATGAGATTTGAGAAGGAGAGAAGAAATGTAAAAAGAATGAAGAGGAAGATGGAGACTTCCTATGTCATCTATTGATCTAAGTTATTGATTATTTAAAAAAATTTAATTAAAAACAATAAATGAACATAGTCAAAATTCAGACAGCTGTTGATGAACCCATTCAAATCTCCCAGGATAGTTTCAGCACCCTTGTTTCTTTTCTTTTTTTGAGAAAGGATGACTAATATTCACACGATAATGTTTATACAAATGCTTATATTGATTTTTTACTCTGCAATTGCTAGAAACTAGAAGTAACTCCAGTGCCCTCCATCTGGTAAATGGAAAAACAAATTCTGTTACATTTATACAGTGAAAACTCCTTAGCAAATAGGAAAAATGGAGAAAATAAATATTTTTACTTGGGAGATGAACACTAGAAATTAAAATAATTTTAGTTATTATCTAATCATATTAATGTAAGTATTTATATCTTTATTATTATTACATATTTGAGATTTGTGTAAGACATCTTAGTGAGAATGCAAGTAAATCATATCTATAAATTTCGAACTTAGTGACTAGGTTTGATAGTTTGATAGTATTTGAACAAATAACCATATGAATAAATGTAGTAAATCTGGAGAGGTGAGCTGGATCCAAAATGTTCAAGGATATCTGATTAATTCATGACCTATATGCAAGATTTTTTTTAATATTTAGTATTCACTAGACTTTAGAAAAAGAGATTAATTCTGATAAAAATAATATATTTCTTCAATCAAGATAACCTACTTTATTGATTAAAACTATGTTAATGAAAAACTGGCACTGCTTTTTTATTTCTAAAATATTAATAGACATATGGGAAAAAACACATATATACACATTTCTAATCTTTCACTCTTACAATTGTTTGGAAGTTTTTCATTTCCAGAGAGAGTTCACATATATGATCATATTTCTCTTTAGAAAAACTCTCAAGAAAAAGTATTATTATCAATCTCATTCCTGAGATAAGGAAAATGAAGTTCAGAGAAGTATCTTGTAAAGTCTGTCAGTTGCCAGCAGAGTCTAGAATAAATTCAGTTCATTCAGTGAAAAACACACTGAGTAACTACCACAAGCAAGATGAAGTGGAAATTTCTGATGGTTACAGAGAGAATTTAAAAGCATTTATTCATTTCTTTCCACATGTCATAGCTTCTTATGTGTTAGGATTGAGAAGGGCATGATAGCCTGCACCCTAAAGTGGCGTTGGTGCTGAGTGCTTGGGCACTTGGGCACCAAGCCCAGTACTCTCAGACCACTCACGGTTCCAGTACATTTGGAGGATACAGCTTGGTGTTTGGAAACCATAGCCTACAGTAGAGCCAACAACTCTTCTTCCATGCCCACTGTCATTTACACCAGGCTTTTAAGCACATTATACTGGGAGTAGATAGTTCTAAACAGGGTAAACCCTGGGAACTGCGTTTTTCAAAGCCTCAATCCTGGAGTCTGAAGTGCAGTTTAATAATCTGTATTTTTAGCCAACTACGCAGGAGCACTAATACAGGCATTCTATAAAAATGATATTTTGGAAAATGCTGTCCTGGAAACATTTTTCTTTTCCTCACTTCTTTACTTCAGAGAAGCAAAACACCTTCGTTTCAAAATAAATTGGCTACTAGAATATAAAACTGAGCTAAATGGTGGCCTGTCATTGCCCTAATAAATAGCCTCATGCTTTTAAATAAAATATGTAAGCATATTAAATGGAATATTTTTTATTGTCTCAGTCATTCATGCCTGAAATTTGTCAACCTGTTGTTTCTGCATTAGCTATTCTAATAATGTTGGTCTGGTACATTAGCCAGCTTTTTCTGAGTTATATTCTGAAACTCCATCCACTAAAAAAATTAACTAGAAATCTTGCGACATGTTTAGCTAAAATAACAATCTTCAAACAATACCGTTTGTCTCAACAAAATCTCAGTAGTTTCTGAGTTTACCTTTCTGATTTTGAGTAAATATGTTTTATTAAACCTTTAAAAATTTAACAAACGTGAAGGTTTAATGACACCAGTCTTCCTATGCATTTCAAAACAGTCGTAGTTTTCTGAAATTGTTCTTATGTATTTAAGAGACATAATTTAACCCCAATCAGTAAATTGTAGAGAATTCCCACTTACTTATGACAGTGTGAAAGGAAAATGAATTCCCAGGATATTTTCAGTATAAATTGTATTAGCCAGGACAAAAATCTAAGATACTAACTATTAAATCTTTGTGTATGTGTGTGTGCCAGTGGCATAAATTTTTGATTAAACATTTAAAAGCTAATCCTTAAATATAAATTCAAAAATTAAAATCTACACCTGAAAAAAATACATCAAGTATTCTAAGAAAACAGGTAAAACAGAAATAGTCCCATTCAATTGTATTATGTTTCTGGTCCTTTAAAATTTAAGTGGTTTTTGATTGAGTGCCAGATATTTATAGAACATGGTAAATATTTACACTATTTATCATTCTGTCTTGGACAGGGCCACTTAAGTATTTCTTTCTATATTCCCATTCATTTTTATTTGTTTAGTTTTACTTTATAAAGCTATTCAGTTGACATAAGCCACTAAAAATGTCAGAAGATAGCAGAAATAAAAATTATATCCTGTGTTTTTCTCCCAAGTAGCCTGCACATTTCTATTGCACACTTCAGTAGTTCAAATCTCTCAATTCTCAGTTTAATTGACTACAGTAATCTTTAATATGTAAGTAAAACCATAATTTAAATTAAATTTAAGCTAATCATACATTTTTTTCCCTCTGTATGCTTAAAACTAAATAGAAAAGACAAAGAAAAGATACAAAAAAATTGCATGCTGATGGGCAGTGAGATTTTACTGAACTCTTTTCCCCATAATTAACGTTACCTGTTCTCAGTTTTCACTAATCACCATGTTAGCAATGTTGTAGTTAAAAGGGGCCAGGGCATCTTCCTTGTTTACCAGTACAAGGGGTAGAGATAGGTTCAACAATTTGCATCATCCTAGAATTCACCTTCTGAATAAATGAACTCCAATAATTGCATCATTAACTTACATCAAAAATGAGTATTATTATCAAGTCAATTAATGAAATCGTCTACAAAGAAACAGGAAAGCTTGCATTTATCATAGGCAGTGTATCCTTACTAAATAGGTGTTGAGAATTAGTGACCTGAGATTGAAATTCAAACACTAATTTGGAAATACTCTAGTCTTTATTTTGTTAATGGCAATTTATCCAGGATAGGCCCCCGAGGAAGCTGACTCTGAGATGAAAATTAGCAAACAGGAGGCTTATTAGAGAATGTTCAGGATCGACACCTGTAGAAGTGAAGTTTAGAAAAGGAAGAAAGCAAAATTAGGCCATGAGAGCAACTGAGATGCAAGGCCCCCTCAGTGAAAGCCTCCTTGGCCAACCCTATCCAAAGAATTGCTGCGAAGCAGGAAAATTCCTCCAGCATTTTCCTAAATTGGATTAACTGGGACTGGCCTTTACACTCCTCCTCTCTGCATTCTGGCCAACTAGGAATCAGGCTTGACCTTGGACAAGGCAACTCCTTTTCATTCAGTTCCTGTAGGTATCTTGCAGATGAGGGTTTTTTGATGATAAAGCTTCTAGAAGCTGAAAAAAATTAGTCTTCATTTTTAAAGGGTAGAATATCACAGCACTTAACACACACATACACACAGTGACTCTAAGAGAGTCTGCACTACTGTACTATATACAAAAATATAAATTACTAATTGTATGATTTGAAAATCAATCATTTAGGGCAAATCTCATCCATAAAAATAAAAGTTCCAACAAGATCAAGGCTGGCAAACATTTTATGTAAAGGGCCAGATAGTAATTGTGTGTATGTGTGTTTGTGAGCCATATGATCTTTGTCTCAACTACTCAATTCTGCTGCTATAGTGTGAAAGCAGCCATAGGCAATTTGTACCTGAGTAAGTGTATCTGTGTTGTAATAAAACTTTATTTGCCAAAGAAGTTTTTTACTACTGGCTATAGTTTACTGACCCCTAAACTAAATTAACTCTATTGCCTTCCCAATTACTAATACTCCATTTTTATAATTTCTTCTTGGAATTTCCTAATCTATATCTTCTTAAAGGTATACTATAACTATCTTAGAAATAGATAATAAAAAAGTCATTTGTAACATATGGAATACTTATAAAACTTATTCAATAGGAAAACTGAGTTTTAAAAACTAGCATCTTGGTCTTTTGTAAATTACAGTCAAATTTTCCAAAAGAGCTTCTGAAAAGGAGAGTGAGGTGCATATTCAGAGAATGTTGATTTTTTTTCATCATTAGACCCATATGATATTTCTAGAAACAATTCAAGTTTGTTTGTTTCCCTGAAGTTTTGGATTGTTCATCTGCCATGACCTTAATTTAAGATTAAGCTCCTTAGAGTAGCTATTTGAATGTAAAAGTATTAATATTTTGGAAAATATAAACATATTTTTCTATTTTGCTTTTCTATATATGACCTTGCTTCTCACTTGGCTCAAGACATTACTCTGAAAAATTATAAAATGATCATTATGAAAAGAATATAGTGAGAAAGAGAGAATAAATAGTGAGTTTCTGACATTTAACATAGAAGTTTGCAGAAAGACTAGAGTCTGGTAATATGAATATATGCCCTGGGAAAAGAATTCTAAATCCCTTTATGTTTCTCTCTATCAAATCAAGAGACAAGGCTGATGGACATAAGACAAGGAGTCCTCCCATAGCCATATGATGATAACTTTTTGCTCTATGACAAGAAAAATTACAAAGTTCATGGACAAAATTCAACACCCATATCCGATTTTAAAAAATCTTAGTAAACTAGAAATAGAAACATCTAAGTTATGATAAAGAATACTTATGGAAAAATCGACAGCTATGATCAACTTAATAGTAGAAGAATAAATATTTTCCCACTCAGATCAGAAACAAGTCAAGGAGGTCCACTGTTATTACTCTTATTGAACATAGTACTGAAAATTCTAGCCATATTAATAGGGCAGAAAAATAAATAAAGGAATACAGAATGGTAAGGAGAATATAAAATTGTCTCTATTTGAAAATTATGTGACTGTCTACAGAGAAAATCAATGAAACAGAATAGAAAACCAATAAATATCCACACAAATATGCTCAACTGAATTTTTGGTAAAGGGGAAAAAACAACTCAATTGGAAAAGTGTCGCCTTTTTAACAAATGGTGCTAGAGCAACTGGACAACTACAGAAAAAAAAAATTTCAATCTAAACCTCACACTTTACACAAAAATTGACTCAAAATTGATAATGAATTCAAAAGTGAAATGTAAAATTATAAAACTTTTAGAAAAAAATAGGATAAAATTGTTGAAGCTGAGAATTGGACAAATATTTCTGAGACTTGACACCAAATCATGATTTATAAAATGAAAATTTAATAATCTAATGAAAATTAAGACAATTGCCTCTGCACAGATACTGTGAAGAAGATGAAAGGATAAGTACAGACTGGGAAAAAAATATATTTGTACCATCACATATCCAAAAAAGTACTTGTATATAAATAATATATAAAGAACTATTGAAATTCAACAATTAAAAAACAGTCTAATCTAAAAATGGATAAAATACACAAATAGACATTTAATCAAGGAACATAAGTGATGATAAACACATGAAAATATCACTAGCATCAGAGAAATGAAAATCACAACTAAAATGAAATATCAGTTAGCATATATCAAAATAGCTAAAGTAAAAAAAATAAAATAAATAAATTTAAAATAATGATAACAGCAAATGCAGATGAAGATGTGGAGAAACCAGATTACTCATATATTGCTAATGGAAATATAAATCTTACTGCCACTCTGGAAAAGAATATGGATGCAACAAAATGTTCATCATCAGGTTAGTGGCTAAACAAACTGTGGTACATCCATACCATAGGAAACCAAAAGCTACATATGATTCTAAGTATATGACATTCTAGAAAAGGCAAAACCATGGAGATAGCAGAAAGGTCAGTAGTTTCAGTAGTTGCCAGGTATCATGAAGGTGGAAGGGGAGGGATGAGTTGGTAGAACATGGGGTTTCAGGGTAGCAAAAACTATTCTGTATGATACTATAATGGGGAATATATTTGTTCAAACCCATAGAACATAAAACACCAAGACTGAGTCTTGATGTAAACTGCAGTTTTTAGTGATAATAGTGTGTTAATGTGGGTTCATTAATTATAATTAATGTCCAATTCTGGTGAAGAATATTGATGATGGAGGAAGCTATGCACATGTGGAGACTATAGGTGTAAGAGAAAGGCCATTAAAGATGTAAAGGAGATCTCTCAGTTTTGCTATGAACCTATAACTTCTCCAAAAATTAGTCTATTTTCCTAAGTAGTGAGTTTGGAGTTAGTCCAACCCTTTCCCGTATTCTTGTCATGGTAGGTGGTGAATAATGCTTCTTTCAGCTCTTAACAATCTGGGATGAAAGAAAAAAATCTCTTACAAATTAAATTTTTTAAAAAAGTTTTACCAGTTGATATTTTAAAATTGAATTATTCTCCCACACACCTTATTTTACTTTATTTTAAGCAACTTTTTATTTTAAGATAACTGTAATTTCATGTAGAGTACATAATACAGAGAGATCCTGTATATCTTCACCAAGTTTCCCCCAACAGCAATATCTTGCATAACTACAGTACAATTTTCACTGATAAAACCCACCAACCCTGGATTTCACCAGTCTTACATACACTCATTTATGTGTGTGTATGTTTTGTACTATGCAGTTTTATCATATGTGTAAATTCATGTGATCACCGAAGTCAAGATACAGAACAGATAATTCTGTCACAAGGATTGTTCATTCTTTCCTTTTTTAGAAATAGCTACCTCCTTTCCATCATCCTTCTCTCTCACCTATAACCCTTGGAAATTACTAATCTCTTTTCTACCTCTCTAATTTTGTATTTCAAGAATGTTTTATAAATTGGATCATAAAAAAAGGTAATTTTTATTGGATTTTTTTTAGTCATCTCAATTATTTTGGAATTCATCCATCCAAGTTATTTTGTGAATCAATAGTGTTTCTTTTTATTGTTGATTGTAACTTTTTCAGATTGTCTTATTTCAGTTTTGTAACTTTACATTTATATTCAGTCTTTTTTAAGAAATAGCAATCTTTTGAGGATTAGAGCACTGAGCATGTTCAGCCCCTAGATCCTAAATAGAACATTATTTTATAGGGGTAAATACTAACCAGAATCAGGAGATAGGTTTTCATCTTTACCATCCTACCATTCAGTATCTCCTACGGTAATATCCACATCTAAAAGAAGAAAAAGATTGGAGTTAGAGTCATAACTCACTCTCTAAGAGTATCAGTGGCAAGAGAATCAGCTACAATGATGATGATGGCACTTGTGAATTTATGAAGAAGCTCAAATGTATTATATAAGAACCTCAAGTTGTCTGTCTCTAGAAATTATTTCTAGGTCAGAGAAGACCAATAGACCAAGGTTCATTACCTTCATGGTAATTGGGGATCTTTTCTCAGTATTAACACTGGATATACAGTAATGTATATTTGAGGGAATTGGGGCTCCTGATAGCTCTAGGAATTGTTAACTATTTGTCTTATGGCTGAAAATACTTCCAACATGGTATAACTTAGGCTAAAGATAGAAAGAAAAAAAAAAACATTAGTGTGTTAAATTATCTCAAAGATATCTATTAAAAAGTTAAATGTTCAAACTTCTAGGTATAAAACAAATACATCATGGGGATGTAGTGTACAGCATAGAGAAAATCGTCATTAATACTGTTACCATTGTATTGTATCAGACGGTTACTGGACTTATTGTGGTGATCACTTCTTTAAGTATATAAATGTTGAATAACTATGATGTACACCTGAAACTAATATAATATTGTATGTTAGCTATGTTTTAATAAAAATCTTTTAAAAAGAAGTTAGACATACCTGTCTGCATCTCGAGCAATGGTTCTGCTGAAAATATAGAAATGAGGGAAGTTATCTAATAAATATAGGTTAAAGTCATGCATGGGTATAAGAATACCTAATGAGAGAGGGTAGATTGCCAAAAGAAGAAGAAAATTGTAAAAGGCTTAGTAACTCCAAAAAGGAAAGATTAGAGGAGTATCTAGAAAGTAAACAAACAAACAAACAAACAAACAAACAAACAGAAGAAAGTGATTGACATTCTGAAAGTTAGAATAAAAAGTTAGTGGAAAAAGAGGTAGTAGTCAATAATATGATATGCCACAGAATATTCATTATTCACAATAACCAAGAGGTGAAAACAATCTAAATATTCATCAATAGATAAATGGATGAAATGTAGTATATACATGCAGATGAACATTATTTAGCCATAAAATATTATCATGTTGCTATAACATGGATGAAACTTAAAGATATTATACTCAGTGAAATAAATCAGTAACACAAGGATAAATGTTGCATGATTCCATTTACATGGACTATCTAATGTAGTGAAATTACAGAAGTAGTAAATTGAATGGAGGTTGCCAGGGATTGAAGAAAGGAGTAAATGGGGAGTTGTATGTTGTATAGGTAACACTATACAAGCAGCAAGAAGAAATTCATTGTTTTAGGCAACTACAATGTGGCTGAATCTCATAAACATAATAGAGAACCAACGGATTTTGATACAAGTAATTTTATTTAATAAATATAAAAATGAGCAAAATTATTCTATGGTATCATAATATGAATGAATAGTGGTTACTTTTAGCAAAAAAAAATGTACTTACAAGAAGAAAGGATACAGTGGTTTTGATACTGGTAGCATTCTGTTTCTTTATCTGGAAGATGGTGGCATGTGTGCATACACTTTACAAAAATTCAGTGGCATATGAAGGATAGTCAAAGAAATTTTATGGAAGTGTCAGTATTAAATATCATAAATATTCAACAAGAAAATTTTTAGGCAAAATGTGTTATATAATCACCGAACATTATATTTAAAAAAAAATGTATAATGCATTAAATATAAACATTTAACCATTAGGGAAATGATTATCATATATAATCTAATGGTATATTCCAAATGGGTAGAAATAACTGAAAAGACACACATCAAACTTAAATATATTATCTACAACTATTATATATTATTTTTAAATTAGTGAACTATTTTAATGGTATATAAATCAATTGAGTTTAATAAAATTTCTTTTTTGAGAAGCTGAACTGAAATTTCTAAACTGGTTTATATATAGGGTGATTTGTTGTTGCTGTTATTTTTAAGAACTGAACACACATAAATCTTTTTCAATGGCCTACTTTTTTTAGGAAAATAGTAAAAGAGTATCTGTTTTCTAAGAGTTTCAGAGTTCTACTTCATTGAATTGAAGTCTTTAGAATTTTTATTTATGTATTTATTGATTCAGTCATGGTTTTTGTTTTGTTTGTTTTCTCCATTGAGGATTTATTAAGAAACTGCTCTATGATTGAGTTTACATAATATAAAAAGGTTTCTATTTTCTGGAAAGTGAATCAGACAATTGGTGGCTGATAATTACCTTCCCTCTGTGAATCCTCACACCTATCACCTTAAACTAAATTCAGAAGTTGATTGAGAATGGCTATCAACAATTTAAATTATTATAGTTACACAATTTTGTCATCAATAACTTTAAAGGCTTGTTTGCTCAAAACTATTGCTAGCATTGCATTTGTATCTTTTCTAATTTCAAATCAAATAAATTTGTTTCTGTAGGGCATGAACTGTAGTTACTTTATTTTTAGCAATAGTATATTTGCCCACAGAGGAGTTTCCTAATTTACAAATGTTTTTTATGTTTATTCAGACATTCTAATTCTAACCAAAGTCTTTGGGGGCCTTATTATTATTATTATTATTATTATTATTATTATTATTATTATTATTATCATCATCATGATTATCAAGTTATTATTGAATTCTATAATCACTGACATGCACTATAATAGTATTCTTCTAATAGAATAATCCTGAATCATTCCTCCAACAAGAACCTTCCTTAGGTTGCACAGAGGAATTTACTGTTTCTTCACTGGTATTTCCCAACTAAGAAAAATATGCAAATATCAAGAAAGCAAAGTTTTAAGGGAAGATGTACATACACATTAGTTGACCTTTCTGTAAATGACTCTCATTAAATTTTTCTATATTGTTACATTATAAATAAAACTGCAGCAACTTCTCTTAGCTTAACTCTTCTTAGATTATATTTATATTTATTATAATAAAAACTATACATTTACTATAATAAAATGTTTATAAACAGTAAAATATTATTATTATTTCAATTTTGTGGATTTAAAAGATATGAGCTAAACCACTCAAGCCTCTTCATAATCTGAAAAAAAAGCCTCTGCATAATCTTCATAATGCATAAATCTCTTTCTGAGTTTTATCTTATTAACTAACATGAATACCTACTCAACTGCCAAAGAGAAGCCAGGAAAAAATTCTGCTTTTTATATTTGTTGATTTTGAATTTCTTTTATTTTTCATGGAGAATAATTGATTAGATGTCAGCTTACATTTTACTCCAGGAAAAGTAAAATGCAATGGTTAAGAACACAGGCTATGGAGCGAAACCACCCGTACCATAGCCCATTTTCTCTATTTTAGCCATGTGAGTTTACACAAATCATGTCATCTCTCTGAGATTCAGTTTCATCATTTATAAGACTGAGATAAAAATCATTGTATATACCTCACTGAGGGTTAAGTGACAATACTACATATAAATTGTCTTACAACAGCTACTACTGTCTGCTCTCTTGGGCTTTTGTTTTCTTCGCTTTAATACTTCAACTAATTTTATCCCATCTAATAATTTTCTATTATTCAATAATTACTCAATTTTTAACATTCTTTGTAAGATAATGGCATGCTTTCTTATTTTTCAACAATAATATGGTTTCTTCTATCTTACTTGGGTATATGCTCTCACTGTGCCAATTTTAACTGTATGTTCTTCCTAGAGAGTCATAACTTCTCACATTTCCCCTTTTATTTGCTCACATTTATCTGTCTGTCTATCTATCTATCTATCTATCTATCTATCTATCTATCTATCTATCATCTATCTATCTATCCACACACACACAGTAGTCCCCTCTTTGGGAAATGTTTTTGCCCAAATTTGCTACCGTAAGATGATGGAACTATGACTGTCCTCTTCTCTAGCCCACATCAAAGGAAGATTCTAGCATACACTAGGCACTCGAACAAATAAGTTTAATTAATTACTAATAAATTAATATATTTAAAAATAAAGAGTGTAAAAATAAATGTATGTACTTCATCCTCAACTGGCAAAACAGTCTCTGGAGAAATGACAGTCCATCATAATATTTCTGTGATGATAGATGTCAGATACCATTAAGTGGAGAAAAGCAAAGAACAAACATTTTAGAATGTCATGGTAGTTAACTTGCATTTATCACTTTATTTATTTTAATCCACTGACTTACAAATAGGCTTTTTTATTTTCCTTTTTTTTCACATGAAACATTTAAGGCTCAAAGAGATTGTGATGCATAGGTGATTTTGATGCATAGTTGGTGGGTGATAAAGCCTACATATGCCAGTTCCTTACATAACTAATTCATGCCTGCTGCCCACAGTAATGATTCCAGTAAAAGAAAATTTTTTTGAGTCTTCAAAACATCTCCAAACAGCCTCATTTTTTCTCTATCAGAGAAGAATCATCTTCAATTATTTTTAATTTCATAATAAGTCCCAACATGGTTTTTTACTGTGGAAATAAATGAGGATCACTCAAATAGGAACAAGAACAGGTTGCTTATTCAAAGCTTGCTATGCTAAGTAAACCAGCCTCTACCACTTGCCTTAGGCAGAAACTTAAAAGCAGTAATAAGAGTGGAAAAACATTATAGTGGGAAAAGGGTAGGCTTCAGGTATACCCTCATTAGAGGCTGCTGGCAGTAGTGGACTAACCAGAAGTGGAGCATTCTATATGATTGACTAGGAGTGCATAATTACCTTTCTTCAGTTGGTCCTAAGTCGAAAGCCGTACAAAAATTAAGAAAACTGTAAGTTATTGATCAAGTCCTGGTCACTTGGGGCTAATTTCTACAGGCATTATTGTTTGGCTTTATAGACTAGTTGAAACATAATAGGTGGGCTTCCTTGAGTTGACGGTTGCAAGTTGTGAGGCAGACTTTTATTTTTATATACTGTCTGGCCATTATTCATTTGAATATCCAGTCTCTAATTATGCACATCAGAATAAAGCAGATGAGAATTAAGAATGATTAGAACACAATCCTAGACTTTTCAACTGATGTAAAGAATGGAGTGAAAGTTGTTAATCACCAAAAGGGACAATCTAAAATGACATTAGTGTAATGACTAGATTATGGCAAGGATTTGACACTACATTACAAAGTAATATATATGAATATTCCAGAGATACTAAAAAGTGGCTCATAGTCATGAAAATATGAAAATTACAGAACTTAGAAAGGTTATTACCATAAGGAAAGCAAGTTTAATTTCTCAATAAAGCAGGCAAATGAGAAAAAACCATGGCCTTGATAAATTGATACCTACGTATTGGGATTTAGGTAGTAGGGTATGAAAAATATATTATTACAAGTAAATTCAGAAGATAAGAAGATTAAGCTATAATACAGAGATGACGTGTGAAACTGAAGTGACATAATTAGGGGCGACAAAAGGAATTAGAGGTTAAAGATGAATAATAGCAATCAAGGTTCAAGCTGTGAATGACAAAAAGTGATTTCAGATCAATGAGGGACAGCAGTTTGTATTAAATCCTGGAGATGAGAGGCAGAGGCGCTGAAATACTGCAGTCGTATTTGGCCTGGAAAGTGACAGAACCCATCTTATGGGTTGAAAAATCAGTAGTAGCTCAGTTGTGGCAAGGTCTAGCATCTTGGCCAGAGTGAGGGAGGGCGATAAAATTGTGGATTAAAATCCAACAATGTAACCTCAGAAACAGCAGCTTCCAATAGTGATGAGCTTCCTGTGGGTAGAGAAAATAGCTCCATTTTTTACATTGAAATGTTGACATTTTTTTCTCCATAAAATTGCAGCATTTTCTTGGCTCTATGCTTGCTCAAAAGTCTCACAGTCTTTCAGGATTTCCATTTCTGTCAACTCCTGTAGTAATCTCAAATTCCATGTCAACTCAGTGTAATTTCCTCAAAATATACCAATGCAGTAAAGTTTAGTTGTCAGAAGACTTCTTTAGAGACATGTTAGGGAATGTATTCAGAGTCCTGTGGACTTGCCATGTGACATCAACCTTGGCTAATATGAGCTAATATTAATGAGTCTATAAAAAAACAAGTAAGAATATGTCAAATTAGCATTTTCCATAATATCTGGAGTTACTGATAGAATTATAGTTCTCAGAAACATTAATGGCCATGGGTACTGAGTATATAAAAGTATGAGAATTCAATTGATACTGCAAATATTTGAGAAACAGCTATGTGAGAAACACAATGTTAGCCACTAAAGACATAATATTGAACAAAGAAATACAGCTTATTTCTTCTTGGGCTTAAAAATTCCTCAGGTAGTCTCATTATATTTCTTGATATAAGCACAATTCAAATAAAATACAGAAAAAATAAGATTAGGAGCTAAGTTTAATAAGCATAAAAACATAACTCAGAGAAATAAACTATACTTACTGTAATTTAATTCTACAAATTAAACTTATATTGAGAACATATAGCTAAATCAATGCATATTCATCAATGATACAGCATGTGTGTGTACTGAATATTATAGATAATTTTAAAAACCTGTACAAAATGGAAATTCATAATTTTAAATGTTTTCATTATTACAAAGAATATACATTCAACAGATATTAAAATAAGCAAGCTAGAAAATTACAAGCAAGTTGAATTCCAGTAAGAAAGAAAAAAAAATGTAATAGAGAAAAGTAAAAAATAATTTTAAAACAGAAAAATAAAAGCATAAAGAAAACAAAAAGTTGACATCATAACAAAAGGCTAATTAAATAGAATTTTAAAAATATAACCTAGTCCAATGAGCGTAAAGGAAAAATTCTGAATAAACCAAAGAAATTAAGGAAAGTATGAAAGAAAACTCTAACGTATTTATGCTAACACATTTAAAATTTTTATGAAATATATATCTAGAATTAATTCAAAATATATTTTACAAATTCTAAAGAACAAATATACATAGGAAAAAATGTTGTTTGTTTTAAAGCAACTTTAAGAAAGAGGTAGTGATTCTATTCAAAAGATTTTATAAGTAAATATTAGGATAACATTAAGAAACTGATACTGGGTCTTAATGTGTTTTACTGCATAAAGAAGAAACATCTTCATTCATTTTACTAACCAGATTAACCTTGATATTAAAACCTAGCAAATACAACCTATATGAGAAGATTGCAACCTGAGAAAGCTCAATAACTTCCCACTTATGGCCATTTTTACATCTCAGTTATTATCACAGGACCAGTCTCACCCACTTGTTAATCCTTCAGTTCTTTATATTGCTACACTATGTCTGACAAACATTTCAAATGTGTAAGAAAACTTTTTAAATAAACGTTTGCCAAATATATGACAGTTCTGTTTTTGACCCATATTATGGGAAAGGTAGTATTTTTATGATGAAAAGACTTTGAATTGTAATATCTGTCTTGACCACCAACTAGTCATTTGTCTTTGAATGAGTTACTATTTTTTGCCTCCCAGTAAAGTAAGAAGCTATACTACACCATCTTTGATTCCATGATTCTATGGAGTAGCCACAATTACTCTTAAGCTCCTTATTTATATGAAAGAAAAATGTGGATGTTATCCAGGGAGATGTACAAGAAGAAATCATAAATATTATTTGAAGACTCAGAAAGTCAAAGGATGCCAGAATTTATATGATTCTAGGGGACTAAAGGACTTAACAGTGTGAGGAAAAAGTCACCACACAATATTATATTCAAACACGATGTGTTGGAAAAAGAAATTTGTGTTACGTCTTGTTACTCTTCCTCTCTTTCATTATAACTAGAAGACAATACTTCATAGCCATGGTGAATATAAACATTGCATATAACTGTGTAGCCTTGAGGGGAACTGAAGTCAAAATTCTTTCCAGGCAGTTTTTGTTAGGGTGGAATTTTTAGGCAGCACCCTCATAAATTCTCTAACTCTAAGTAAATATTTTGTGCCTAATGTGGAACTTGAGGGAAATAAGAAAAACATCTTTTTTTAAGTCTAGAAATGATATTTTCTATGAATGCCTCATTTCCAAAGGGTCTCTGAGAAGAGAAGTGTCCATTTTATGGCTTCCTTTTTTTTTTTTTTTCTTCATGAAATCATACTAAGTAAACATATTTCAGTCTGAAAAAGAACTGTAAATAGCAATTATTTCCATGTCTTTCCCCTGAGGCTAACATGAAAGATAGAATAAAATTTCTAACAATCAACAAATAATAACTAGGTTTTAAATTTTTGTATTGCTTTTGGAAAATGATGAAATTTGTCTTTGAGTTTTTAATGGCATGGACTTATTCCTTAATGATACATTCATAAATTGAATCTTTGGAAGATTTTCAAAGTCATAGTTAATAGTTATTTAATAATAAAACTGTTTCATGGCACAAGGTTGAAATCCAAATTCATTTGGCTCAGGAACAGATCAACTAATTAATAAAACATAGCATTATTTCCTATTGTCTTAAATTCACTGTAAAAGTTATGACTTTATGAGGTCATGCATTATAGTTAAGACAGCATCAGTAACATGCAGCATGTTGATTTGTATTCATACACATACATATATGCTATGTTTCTACTTATACACATATACGTAAATATATTTAGGCATATAAACATACATGTTTACATATAAAATAAAGAATAATAACAGCTGTTATAAAATGAATAATGCTCTGAAGTTATCAATACAAAAGAGTAGCCACCTTATTTTCTAAAGCTAAAAAACATGGAGAAAATTTTGTATGGTATGAGCTAATATAAACAGAATAACAAGACATTTAACTAATAAATAAAATGATAATTTAAATGGTTCAAAGGGCAAAAAAAGATATTGCACAATATCATGGATATAGCATAATTTAAGAAACAACAATGAGGCATACCAAAAAAAAATACAAGAAAAAAGATATATTCTTACAATATACAATTACTATAAAAGTTTTCAGTAAAGATAAATTAAGACAATATAAATATATTTTGAGTCAAAAACAAAATTCAAATCTTTGATGTTTTCTTGAAACTCATCTAAAATTAAATAACATAAAAAAGACAAAAATATAGCAATGAAACAAAACATAATAAAATGGAGAAAATATATACAGCAGCACCTATATCTGACAAAATTTCAAATAAAATAATTCTAAATAAAAATAAAATAAAAAACAATAGAAAGATTTTATTTGATAAATTCAAAAGCTACATAAATAGTAAAAGAAATATTAAAATAAATTAATTATTATGTGCTAAATTCAGCTGTTATAAAATGCTAGATAATTTGATCACAACCAAGGAATCACAGTGATAGTTTATTTTTACTTTTTTAAATAAAATATATCAAAAAAGTTCTATAGACTAGTCCAGGTTTTAAAATTATATATTAAATATTAATAAATTAAAAATAAAATTTAAAATATAAAAATTATTTTTATAGTGCAAAAGTGAAATAAATTATAATTATAAAATTAATGTACAATATGGAATGGTTATTATTACATATTAAGTTAATTTATATTATACAGAAAGGTATGGTAGGTACTAGGGTTATTTCTACTAGAAAGAGACTCTTTTATTGTTCTATGTTCCAACGCCTGACCATAAAGTTAGCCATAGCCTTCCCAGTTGATTGTTCTAAGAGGATATCATGAGAGGAAAAAAATGGTGTGAATATTTGATGCTTTAAGTATGAAAAATAAATGAGCTGCCATTATGGAGAAGGAAACCAAGATTATGGGTTCCACAAAGGGTTCTACTTCGATGTACCCACTCTGGAGAAAGAGGACCCAAGGAGTATGGGAAGGACCACTGTGAGTAAGCTTTGCAAAATTCTGCCATGAGTAGCTCCATTAGACTGAGACGGGGAGACACAGGGAGAGATATAGTATCCAGAAGCAAGGCAATGATGCCAGACCATTCTGATCGAGAAGGCAAACTCCTTTCAGAACAAAGCACTCTTTCTGTCATTCTTGGATTATCCAAGATAGGGAGAAAACTCACATTGATTGAGACTAAACTATTTTCCCAGTCCAGGAGTATATGGTTTGAGGTAGATTTAATTTGATTGAGACAGATCGAATTTAGTTTAAACAACTCAAATGTTGAGAATTTCATGCCTATTATTCTAGGAAGATAGAATTGTAACGGAATGTTTTCCTTTGTTTATCATGCTTTTCTGTCGTTTGAAATTTTGGTAGTGTAATTACTCTGATTTAGTGAGTACCGGTTTTGTGTCAGATAATACACTCACATCTGCAGCTGTCACCCTTCCTGAAACATAAAAAGCATCTTTGTTTTACCAAGGTTTAGAGTGTTCTGTTTATCTACTACTATACAACAAATCACCCCAAAAGTTATTGGCTCACAGAAACAATAGTCAATTTATTCTCTCTACTGAATCCGTGATTCAGGAATTCAGAGAGAGCTCAGTTAAGAAGTAAAAAAGTTTGGATCTTTCAATCAATTGAAGCTAAAGGAAGGCTAAAGTTAAAGCTATAGAATACTAACACGGAAGAGATTGGCCAGGCACCACTTTCTCCCTATGCAATCTTAGAGTCTCTACTTATGGTTCTTCAATGTAGTCTTTTAAAGTGGACAGATTTGAGCTTCCTCACAAAATGTCAGCATCACAGTGCAAACTATTTACATGGCAACTAATACCTTCAAGAGTGAATACTCAAGCAAACAACAAAGCAACTGCATTGGCTTTCTGTATTGCTTAAAGACATCACAAAAGTTTCCCATTTTCAAGGGGAAGAGATAAAAATTTCTCTTCTCATTGAAAGGAGCATAAAATAATTCATGAACATGTTTTAAAAGTGCCTCAGATAGTGCATGTAACACATAGTGAGCAACTGGTGGATTTTAAGAATCCAGGCTACTTCCAAGCCAAGCATTTCTCCATTTCAATGTGAGCAAATGAAATCAAGAGATAAAGTGAGAAGTCTAGATGAAAACATCACTTCTTAGTAACAAGTGTAATTGGAGCATTTTCTTTATTAAGTTTTTTAAAAATTTTGCCAACGATAGTGCCAGCTGTGTAGAATACAGCATGGCATAATCAAGTTTTGTCAATAATATATTAAGAATTCAATACATATGCTCTGAATTAAAGAGTAACTTATTAAAACTTTTAACATATAAAAAGTCTCAAAATAAGCGATTCTTTTGTTCTTGTCATTGTCTAGTCCCTATGCTTTCCAATTATGCATTTGATTTCTCGCTACTTTTCAATCCCTAAAAGACACAGCATTGAAATTCATTCCTTTGCATTTTCTGCCTTTGCGATTAATGGTAGTTTAAGTTGGTACACAGCCACAATAAGTAATAGAATTTAATTTCACAATAAATTTTTAAATTGCAAAGGTGAAAAAACAGAAGCCCCCCTTTGTGGGTGAGCGATGTCAAGCAAATGAATAATTTCTTCACAGTAAAAAATAACTCAGCAGTATTTGTCATTTGTTGTCAGAAGTGGGCATGTGAGGCATTCAGGTGTAATTTATGAACTTGTTGATTCCTACTCATTGTGCACTGACTATACTCTCAGTCTCTATCTGCCCAATAAAATAGAACAACAACTTCAGCCTGGCCTCTGTTATTCCCTTTCTTATCTGCCTTGAAGCTTTCTCTAAAGTCTCTTTCAGTTTTTCTTATAGAGAAAGCATATGACAGTCATTTTTTGCTTTTCTGTTTATAAACACTATGCTTCCTTATTTGCATCCAGTTATATCATATTATAGTTTAATTCTTGCTTGTTTATGCTTGAAAATGGAATTACTAGATTGAAAGCTGTCATTTACTCCATGGAAAACACAGAAATTTTATTCACCTAATAAAAACATAGTAAATACTACATGGACTATGAAGAAGATATGATATAAAACCATGTGATAAAAAATGCAAATATTTTTCTTATTATAATGGCAAATGTGTAAAAATGTATGTAAGGGTGAATAGTAAACATAATCTGCAAATTTGAAAACACTTTTCATAAATACATTTATTAAAATGATGGACACCAGTAGCACTACTCACAATTCACGGATAAGGACAAAATTGTACATACCATAGGTAAGATTTTTCATAATATCACAGCACAATATTAGAAATAAGGGCAACTCATAATGAATATTTAATTTTAGTAGTAATTGATTGACTGATGGGGGACATCACACCATTTTAAAGAGGAAAATCTGAATAATGAAAATCTAATTTATTATTGTTAACATGTTTTTTTCATGGTGTTGAGTAAGGTCATTGAAAATGGTGTATCTGAACAAATAGGTTAACTTTGCACCCCATGTTATTCTTAATGGAAGTGGATAAAAGTATAAGAAGCAACTGTACACATCAATATAAATAGAAAAGGTGAAGGCCGTATGGACACATAAGACAAGAAAGAGGTGCTTTAAAACATAGATTTATGAACAGCTGAACCTTCCTTTTAAACAATAAGACTTGGAATGAGAACACTAGAGGGAACTATGAGTAATGATTCCTTATCCTTCTCAGCAATAACAATTAGAGACAGAGAGAGGGAGAAACAGACAGACAGGTTTAATTTTTTATTAAATCTTTCAAATTTTCCATTTAAGGAGCTATTGTATACTCCAGAGTAAATGTGTTTTGCATTTTCCAAAGAGAAATAATGTGGCTATATTTACATACTTCTTAACTAAATAATCTTTCTAGACAGAGGTTTAATTATCTTTGTTTTCCTATCTTTGCATCAACAGCCTCTAGAATATATGCTAGCATGTAGATGTTCAAGACACAATAGCTTAATTAAAGAATGACATTTTTTAGTATTTACACTTATTCAAATTCCATTAAGTGTATAATTATTTAGAAAATAAATTGCTACTTCAGGCAGAATCTGTGATGTATGTCTGGGCAAGTTTTAGTGTCAGGTGGCACCTGTCATCACTCTGCATCTCTCCTTGTTGTTTTGTCAAATGCACTGTCATGGCTTAGCCACCCTGGATGAAATAGACTCTGGCACTGTCCAACCAAAGTAGATAAGAACACATGGGTGTGTTGATTATCTATTGCTACGAGACAAATTACCTCAAAATTGATTATCTCAGTTTAAAACAACAAACATTTGTTTTATCACACATTATCTGAGAGTCAAAAATCCAAGAAGGGCCTATCATGGTGATTCAAATTCAGGATCTCTCATGGTTGACCTGGGGTGCTGTCATCTGAAGGCTTGACAAGTGCTGAAAAACTTGCTTCCAAAATCGTAACCCACACAGCTATTAGCCTGAGGCCTCAGTTTCTCACTCAGTGTCTTACCACAGGGCTCTTGCTTAATGTACCTCTCCACGGGGCTACTTGCATATCCTGGTGACATAGCAGCTGACAGGTCATCCAAAAAGGAGGGTGAGGAAAAAGATATAATGTCTTTTATGTCTTAATCTTGGACATTATACATTTTTTCTTTTGCTACATTCTGTTTGTTGAGTGAGTCATTCACTATAGCCTATTTAAAGGAAAATATGCTTCACTTTTTGAAAAAAAGAGTATCACAGAATTTGTGATTATATTTTTAAATAACCAAAATAGAATCACAAGTCTTTCTAAGTTGAGTTGTATTATATGTGCCTATGTATATACACACAGATTATGTTGAGGACTCCTTAAGAAGATTGTTTGCATTTTTGTGAGAGGTAGTCAGAAATCTAAATGTAATTGTTCTGTCCTATACCAGAAAGGATGCCAACATATAAAAAAAAAAAATATATGAGCGCAGATGAGCAGGATGAGGAGAGGCTTGGCGCTAAGAGGAAAGGGAGGAGTTCATGGTAATGAGTATAATAACAAAAGTACAGGCAGTTACACACAGCATATCTGCCTCTACTTCTACCCCATTCCTGGCAACTGGATTTTGATGAGTTAGTGGCCACTCCACACATGTCTTCGTCCTCCAATTCACTCACACACCAGAGAAAGTGACAAAATACAAAAGACAAAATCTTTTTTCTATGATTACTAACTACTGACTAAATGTCCTCATGATATATGCTTTGTCTTTGCACCAGTATTTCACAGATTGATTGCATATGTCATCATAGCACCTATAACCCACGTTTGTTGTGAACTGCAAGTCTGTCATCAACTATTATAAATATAGGAAGACATCTACCTGTAAAATATTTAAAATATGCATATTTGACAGAATGAATCTTAACTTTGATATTGCCCTGTGAAACCTTAAATAAACGTGAAAGACATTACCTGAAGACATTGCTGTTTCCAAATGCTTTGTTTTTATTAAATGCCTCCAGGAAACTAGGCAACTAGTGTCACCATGTTTAAAATGTGATTTTGTGAGTCAATGAAAACACAGGCACTATAGTATTCACTTTGGCAAATATGCACATATTTTGTTAGTTGTGAATATCCTCCCAGTGTTCCCTGACAGAATTTGGAGAGTGAAATGTTTTGATCATTTCCATTTCCCCGCTAAAACTTTATTATTTACCACAGGGGTCCAGACTGCTGCTGAGTTTTATTCCATAATTAGAGATGTGTGAAGCAAAAAGAAAAAAAAATTAAATACTTCCTCTGATGGAAAATTCACTATATTAAGGATCTCACCCTTATCTACTATTAAAAGTAGAAATTACATTCAGCAGATTTTGGAGAGATGAGAATACATGGTCGAAATTCAAGACTACAAATAAAATACTTCATAACATACTTCTGTCAACCTAAGTGAAATAGTGTAAGAAATATAGTTAAAATCTATCTTATTTCTTTTCTCCCCTGCTCCATGATTGTTTATGACTAATATGTACACAAGCAACTCTTGCATCTTCTGCAGTGCTGCACATTTGGTTGGATTATTAAGTCAATCATAGCCTACCACCTATAATAAATATGTAGAAGGTCATGTTATGATGATCCAGAGCTTGGAATTTGTGTCTGTAATAACTTGTTATGGGAGAACTTGGAACAATGAATTCAACATAACACCCACAGTACATTCTTAGGACTTAAAAATAAACAAGGTTATAATCTAATTAATTTTTATTTTGTGGAATGAAGATAGATGCTTTGTCTGGCTTTAACTTTTCATGACTTTGAAAAGTAAATTAATCTCACTGCATCTCAAGTTCTTATTTATAAATTACTTACCTCATAAGGTTGATATGAGGATTAAATGCAATAACATCTCTAAATTGCTCATCTTGGTCCCTGATGCATAGTGAACACTTGGTAAATAGTGTGAGATGTAATTATTGTTTATTTTACTTATTCAGAGATACTAGAGATTAAGGTTATAGAGAGGAATGGAATGGTTAAAAAATTACATTTAATCATATGGTTAATCTTTATGGCTTTGAGGGATCACCAGTATAATTTTTATATCTCGGATAAATCACTCCCAAGACTGGTGGAGCTTCAATACATTTACATATATACTAAATGTAGTAAGACTCAAATCTTGGCCCATGGACTGGGGTAGTGGGAAAAATGTTTATTATTGGTCCTCAAAGAAATAATGAGAGAAATTGAGAATAATTTTTAGAAACGTGTGTAGCAACCTGACTTTGTCATGTTATTCAAGCATGTGAGTATTGGCCTTGTTTAAAAGCATCAATACTGGGTGATAGATAAAAGTAAATAAAAACTGACCCTTCATCACAGAAATTTGAGAAGCACTGCTTCAGAGTTGATCCAAGTATTGTAAAGGCCTTTCTCTGAGTAAACCTTTGGCCAAAATGTTGTAAAGCATTCAGAAAGTATGATTGTTGAACAAAAGAAAGAGAGAGAGAGAGAGAGAGAGAGAGAGAGAGAGAGAGAGAGAGAGAGAGAGGAAAGAAAGAAAGAAAGAAAGAAAGAAAGAAAGAAAGAAAGAAAGAAAGAAAGAAAGAAAGAAAGAAAGAAAGAAAGAAAGAAAGAAAGAAAGAAAGTAATAGAGACTGAGACAGAAACAGAGACAGAGACAGAGAGAGAAAGAGAAGAAGAAAGAAAGGAAAGAAAATCTCTAATTTTCTTTCATTTTATTTTCTCAAAATTGAGAAGAAAGTAGCATTAAGGGTCTGCTATTACAATAAGTCAGTAATCCAACAGGCAAGAAAGACACAAATGACAACTTAACATGTTCAGGTTCTCATCGAAGTGTGGGCCAGAAATCAATCTAAAAATTCTAAGTAGAAGAATATGAATGGAGCTGGATGCCAATGCAAAAGGCTTCTAAGTCAGAGACTGCTTATTCCCTACCATTTTCAAGATCTGGTACTCAAGTCAAGAGTCCTGAATCCACAAATGGAGAAGAGTAGAAACAACTGATTCAGTGGGGAAGTGAATCGGCAAGGATCTAGAAAATACATGAAAATTTTCGGTCTGGCACTGATGGATGCTAAAATGCTGGGAGTATGAGTAAGGCATTTGCCACTACTCTGCTACTAAGGTGTTTTCAGCAAAAATGTGCACTTCACCCCAGCAAGTAAGAAACCATTTTTCTTTAGTATCTCCAAAGCATGCAATCTCTCAGTTCTTATAGCTTTTTAGATAGACTTCAATGGTCAATGCACCTTGTTCTTTCCAAGCACTAAATTAAAACTCATTCTTTCTTTGCTGAAAGCTGTAATTTGAATGTTTTAGTAAGGAAGGTAGATATAAAATTATGAATTAGGCAATATATATCGAAACCGTGAATCTAAATAAGAGAATGCAGCTCTTATTTAGAGGATTCAAATAGAGGTCATTCAATGTCTTTTCTGATATGAAGTCCTCAGGGAATTAAATCTCTAGCTCTAAATATAATCCCATATTTCTCATTTTTCTAAAGACATTTTTGCTTGAACTTCTCATCAACACTTCAAACCATCAACATATTTAAAACTAAACTCACCTTTCATATAAACTTTTTCACTCTCCTGATTTTCTCATTTGTGAAAGTGAAATCACTTTCTTCCAGGTATCAATGTTGGCAGTCTCTGATCCATCTGTTTACCTCCTTCGCCCTCATTATCCATGTCTCGCCTATCATTAAATCTGTTCATTTTCCCTTGGACCTATAATGCTGTTCATCTTTTTCTTTTTACACTTGCTAGAGCAATTCCAGTTAAGGCTCTTACCTCTCTTGACTCTGGCCTCTTTCATTGAGTAATATTTCCTTGCCTTCTGCTACCTCTGTATAAGAAGGCCCATTCTTTTGTATGTTTTATGTGCTGAATAAATTTTATGAATATTCTATCATGTTGAGAGATGATGGTTAGTCTGTGAGGGCTCGTTAAGATGAACTAATATTAAAAGTTGCTGTTTCCTGTGACTGTAGAATTAAATTATCAGTACTAACTTCTCAGAGAAGACGAAACTAGAATCTGAAAATGTGGGCAGTATGCAGTAGAATAATGTACTTTCTGATTCTCTGGAGCTGTTACTCTCTTTTGGAGCTCTCTGTGTTTCAAGGTAGGCAGGTATCCAGATAAGCCTCATTCTGTATGGATGATAAAATGGAATCCACTTCACGGAGAAAGACTGGGAGCCAGGAAGGAGAAGGCTCTTGTAAAAGCACAACCTGCAGAGAATTCGAGCACCTGTTATAAGCCAAAGCATATAGCTTTTTAAATATGCTCTGTATTTATTTCCCTTGTATTATTCGTTCATTCTTAGTAATATTAACTTGGAAGAGAATGAGTTTGTGCCATTGCTGTGGATATAAATAACAGCTGTCAGAGAAGTGGTACTCTCTGGCAGCTAGCTTGTAGTAGCAGGTGCAATTATCCCATGGGAAAGAAGCTTTGAAGTTTACTGGGAATTTTTTCTTTCTTTACTAACCCAAGAAAATCTATGTTTTAATTTCATTAATTACAATCAATTTTTCTCACACATGCCTCCATGCAAAAACTATCAGTAGCTTCTAATTACCTAGAGTGGCAATTTTCAAACTGTTTTTTATGGAGTCCTAGAGTTCCATCAATGTGACTTAGGGCCATTTGGCCATTTGCAGAGAGCCTAAAGCAGTACACTAATACACTAATATCCCCTAATGCACTTTAACCAGTCTCTCTCTCTCTCTCTCTCTCTCTCTCTTTCTCTCATTTTTCTTGCCATTTTTCATATATTTTCTTGCTCTTTGCATTAAAGAGAATGTTATGTAAAAGCATTATGTAAACTGTAAGTCATTATTATGATTTTATTATGATTTTTTTTCTCTTTTTAACCAACTACTGTCAAATCTGGACTTTCAATTGTTACATATAGCTACCTCTCTTTAATTTGGTGTTTTTATTTTGGAAACAAATACATCTTCCAATATTTATACTTGATTACTGTGGTAATCAAGCTGTGAATTTCAATGTACATGAACATGCATCCATGCTAAATGTTTTATAAATTTACCTGAAGCCTGTCATGTTTATCAGAGGTCATAACTACATTAAATTGTATTTATGAAGCCTAAAATGAAGGCATGTGGTACATGTGACTTTCAATAATAATTGATATGAAGGCATTATTAAAAATAATATCCAAGTTGATACTTTTATCAGTGCTGCACAGGAGGTATCTCTCTGCTGTTCAAGAAAATAATTAGTTTTCAGTTCTGATTTTAAGCAGGAGAGATGGTTCTCATGTAAAAAGGTTTATCGCATTCCTCCCATCACACAGGAAGTAGTTAACACTAATCCCACTGAAAGAACAACGTTATTACCACAGGAATCCTGATATATAAAATATTCTGATCTGAGATCATTACATAGCAGGTCATGGAGTTACTCTGGGACCCAAACAAGTGAAGCCTAAAAGTCATTTATGCTTAGCAATGAGGTCTCTGAGTAAGAAACCAATGTTCCAGCTCAGACATATGAATCAATGTGATGAAGAATGTACAAGAGGACTCCTCACATTTAGGAGAAGAGCCTCTTTTCCAAACAGAATATTTCCTAGCTAAAATGTTCCGTTATCCACTTATTGAGGTTACCTCTAATTCCTGATGAAGATAATAAATCTAGAATGCTCTGTATATTCCTTATTGGTAGTTTTAAATAATTTTAAATAGTAAATACTATAATTATAGGTATATTTATAACTATAATTACAGTCACAGTTACAATTAGTATATATTTATAATTATGACTAAATTTATGATTATAGTTACAGCTATAGTTTCATTAAATTTTGAATACTATGCTGGAAGAATCTGTGACTTTAACCACCAAAGCCCACGCACTGAGCTCAGCATCTAAATATAATACGTTATGACCAAGAATATGTCGAATAAAATAGTAGCGATCTTCACCAAATCTGAACTTAATTATTCTCACTATAAAAATTTGTCATTCTCTAAAATAAAAAGTCACTCTTGAGACATTTAGAAAATATTGATGTCAGAACAAAATGAATTCTGTCTATTTTAATTCTAAGGTCTGATGTGCCAGATGGACACAGCTAGAATAAAATAACTGAATAAATAATTTGGACTCATCAACATTTATAACTCTTGAGAAGTTACATTTTAGTCTGAAAAATTGATTGTTATACCATTTTCCTGTGTCAGGAATCATTAAAAACAGTTAAATAATGCCACAAGACTAATGATAGTAATGCCAATATAAATATAATTTATTAATTTGTATATATTATGGTTTCTCAATGTGTGACAATTCAGAGACACAATGATATGTGGGTATTTGTGATTTTTTAAAAAAAATCTACTTTAATGTGTTTATACTTATTTATGTGTCCACCATCAGTACTTAGACAGAGTGAAAATTCCACCCAGCAATATTCCAAATTCCTGGACTAGCAAAAAAGAGGAAACATGCCTGTTGTAGTTTCTGAGGCATCATCCTAACATATTTCTAAAATATTTACAAGGTTGTTTGATCTGACCATGTTGAAAGAAAATGTTGTGAATCCAGGAAACTAAGAGGGAGCAACATCAGAGAAAACAGATGCAAACAAAGTTTAGGAATAAAAAATTTGGTATAAGAGAAGAACACCCTAAAGCAAACGTTTCCTTGGCCTCCTTCAATCTTCATCAGTACCAATGGAAGAATTTTTCTCTTATAACCACATATTCTAAACTTTTCAGCACTCCCTGATTTTTCAAGTATAAGTCTTCCCAATGTCCAGTATCCCCTCATCTAATATACAAATAGCCTTATTTAATTTATTTAGCAAGAATAAATCTCATTTCACAAACTTGTTGAAAATTACACATTATTTTACTCAAATAAAATAAATCTAGCACTAAGACTTCATTCCATTATAGCAATGAGTTGTCTACTGTTAGTAACCTTTAGTGGGCATGCCATTCTTTCTACATTACATATATACCCGTAACACAGTACAGTTGCTACTTATCTCTTCCTTGTCTAAGATGTCATTGCCAGAGATATATTTCTGGTTTGACGAGCTGTGCTTCTTTCATAATGAGCTTGAGCACAAAATTTTGATCCTGCTTCAGGATGTATCACAATTTTCTCACACTTCCAAGGTTGTGCCTCCTCACCAGGGTCGTGGTGCTGGCATAGGGACCTCTTTGTTCACAGAATCTGCAGACCTTAATTTCCACCTGGTCTCTGAAACAGCCAACTATATTACATTGTTATTTCTGTCTATTCTAACCATGAGCATGATCTCCGAGCCCTGTCAGACTTGCCCATTCCCACAGGCGAGGGTGCCAAAAGGATCTACCTATCTTCTTGATAGGAAGGGAAGAGAACTGTAAGAAAGAAATATATTCACATTAATATTTCAGTAAGTTATCTTCCCACATTTCAAGTTATCACATAGATAGATAGAATTGTTATTCCTCACCTTTCCTGACAAAGAGGCAGCAAGGAGTCCCAAGAAAATGCAGCATTATTTTATTTAAAATTACTCATGCGAAGGGGGAAAATGCAGTTTGCTGGGATTTCATCTCCACCATAAAAGTTTTAACCAGGAGGAAAAGAGAATAACTTGATAATTCAAGTGATTCAGCATTTACATTTTAGCTCTTAACTCATTCTAGTTAGAAATATTAGTTAGGATATTAGTTAAAAATGATAAAAAGAGTTTTCTAATACCAGTTTTATTTTTGCAGTTTTGTAATATACCTTTTCTCGCTTGTCTAAATTTTTTATTGATGATAGTGTTAGAGATAAAAAAAGGAGTACTTTCTTATCTCTAAAGAGTGTTGCTTAATATGTATGGAGATATAAATTTCATTTTATTGGAACAACTAATAAAAACAATTGTTAATTCATGATTAGAATGCATGTGAACTAGTATTTTATCCTGAGATAAAACTATAATAAATGTCTCTATGCATTTGTGAATATTGAATAATTTAGTTCACCAAATTATATTTAATTTCATCCTGAGATAGAGTTGCATTTGGCAACCTCTCCAGTGACAAAGACAAACTGGAGAACACAGCCAGCTACAAAATTGCCACTTACTAAACTCCTCGTCAATTCACTTTTGTATTCTTTGAAAAGAATGATTTCATACCCTTTTCTCTATAACTGTAATGCCCTCTGTAAGATAAATACCCTCCTAAATGGTCACATCTGCTTTATTTTGGCCCACAAAATGCTTAGTCAATGAAATAAGCCACCATAGCTACTTTCCTCACTTGACATTAAATCAAATCTTGTGGCAAAGGAACATTGAAGACCAAATTGTGTATGCTATTCATAAAACTTACATTACTTCAAAAATCACTTTGTTTTCTCAAGGTCTTTAAGACCAGTTACTTATTTATTTATTTATTCACTCATTTTTTTATTCATTCAACAAATATTTATTAGATGCTTACTACACACCAGGCACTGTGCTAAGTGTTGTGGATACAAAGATTAATAAGTCACAGTTCCTGCTCTCACAGAGTTTACAGTCTATTATGAGAGACAAATATAACCAAAAAATAACAAATGCAATGTAATTAGAGGGGATGAGGGTAGAAGTTGGAAGCATAAAGAAAAAAAAACAGTGTAATTAACTCTGCTAGGGCCTGAGGATATCAGGAAATGCATTAGAGATAAGGACCTTCTTAAGCTTGATCTGAAAGATGAATTTTTAAGGCAGACTGGTAGTGTGGGAAAGGATTTTTAAGGCAGACTGGAAGTGGGGATTGACAGATACATATCACAATTAGAGATTTGTACATAGTTCTGATGGAACTGGAGAAAAAATATAACTTAGAAATGTTGATGAATAAAGTTGGAGAGATGAGCATGTGAAAGACATCTTTATATGTAATGCTCAGGAGTTCAAATATTGTCCTAAAAAATAAAAAATTATTGGAGTATTTAATTTGCAAGGGGAGATATAATCTGAATTGTATTTTTAAAGATTGTTCTCATGATAGTGTCAAAATTGTGACTAATTGTGGACCCAGAGAGATCAGAGACCAAGGTCTTAGATACAGTGGATGTCTTTCTAGTGCTTAAATTTTGTTACCTTTATATAAAATTCAACATTATTATTCACTCTTTTTAAATATAATTCTTCCACTGCTTTTTGTTCTAACCTTGCATTTCATCATGCTGTTTCTCACTTCCATTCAATGGTTCTTCTAATAATAAATACAAGAAACAAGACTTTAATGAAAGTAATAAAAATTAAAATATTAAACAGCAGAAAGAACAAGTAACAAGAGATTATTGGTTATTTTCATGAGAATGTAAAAAATAATTAGTAGAGTTAATTGTATTATATCCAAGAGTAACTGCAAATTTTAAAATAAAGCTTCCATAAATATTGACCTTTGGCTTTTTAAAATATTTAACTTTTACAATTGGCTTTTAGATAATAAAACATTAAACAGGAGCCATTTAGTTGTATCTGTTCAAACATATTTTTATAGGGACAATATTTTTTTTGCATTACAAACAAATATGCAATCCAGAGGAGATATTTTAAGTTCTATGTTTTTTCGCATTTTATCCTTTTCATGTGACTTTCAAAACAAAATTTATGTATAACTAATGATATTTGGTTTCTGTAATTACAGCAAAAATATATTAACTCAAATACTTTCTAAGCATCAATGCTTAAAGATGATTTTGACTACCTATGCAGATTTCATCCAAATAAAGACTAGTTGACCTTGTATAATAGTTTAGACAAAAATGTATTATAAATTTTATAAGAACAATTTTTAAAAATTGTTAAACATTAACTGCAACTGCAACTCTAATTTTAATAATTGTATGAGAAGATAAAAATATTATTGAATACTTTTATAATGTTTACTACACACCTTTTATTCTAACTTAAAGTGATGGTATCAAGAAAAGGATGATTACTTGTGTAATAAAATGTAATCACTGTTTTGCTGGAGCCAGCTGGCTAAGATTGAACAGTTCCCAAGAAGGGGAATGAGGATTAAGAAAAAAAAAAAGAGAGAGAGAGAGAGACAAAAGATAGAGTTGGGAGGGCTAACTAAATACTGTCGCCCCAAGTTTATTAAGCAGAGCATATTTATACCCTAGGATGTGCATGAGAAGCAACACCCAAAGAAATGCAAACAATTGCTGAACTTTACATAAGTTCTCCAAAACATCCTTGTTCCTGCTTTCTGCATTTTATTCCTTGGGGCAAGGAACGTTCAACTCTTTTATCCATTAAGCCAAACTTCCTCCTTCAATAAGGAGCCCACCTGCCGGGCAAACTTCTAGCTTGCAGTCAACTTTAACTCTGACCAAGTAAAATTGTGAAACTTTATACCAATTATAAAATATAAAATTAACAAAGTGCATCTGGATTCGAACTACCAATAATAAAAATATTTACAATCAAATGTTTAATCAATAAAATCTGTTAAGAAGATAAACATCCTAATTAAAACGTGTAGTCATACCACAATCAATTCCAAAAGCAGACTCACATGACCAACAAAGATTTGACCAAAAATGTTTGATATGAGTAATAACCAATAATACCGAGCTAATTTTATTATTTGCCAATTTTGTAAAGATATAAAAGAATGATATTACATGCTCTGAGTACTTTGACAACCAAGAAGTTGAATTAGAAAGTAGTATGACTTTTCTAGAGTAAGTATCAAAAAATTAAAGAATTCCTAAATCTCTTACTCATCAATTTCATGTTTGAAGATTCATCTTAAGGCAAGCATTTTAAAAGTGTACAAAATATGTAAAAATTAATTTTTATTACAGTTTTACTTATAAACAAGAAAAAGTGCTATCTAAATTTTGAGTATTAGATTAAATATGTTCTACAACCAGTAAATAATACTGTAGGTATACATTTCCCAGTTTTTACAATTGTTTGCTACTTCTGATTAGTAAATAAGGTAGGTTATAATGTTATTAAAATCTCACTAAAATTTAATAAAATGTACATGCAAATGATATCTACAATTTTTAGTACATATAATCTAAAATATTAAAAGTGATTATAACCATATTATAGGATTCTTTATAATTTATTTATTTTTCTTGATTGCATTTTATCATTTTCCATAATGATTATGAAATATTAAAAATTATTAAAGGGCACCAAAAATTAATACTAGGAAAACAGAAAGAAGTAAGAAAAAAAATAAAGTGAAAGATGAAAAGAAAGAAAATAAATACATATTAAAGGAAAAAAAGAGAAGAAAAATCCTATGCCAAGATGATTGAAGCATGCTTAAGAACATTTGGGGGAATATCGATAGAAAAGACAGAAAAAGAATTATAGGAATCATGCTAAAGACACAAGATTAAACAGAGAAAATCACCAGTATGTCTCAGAGACAAAACAGAGCAATGATTATAAAACGAACATTAAGGAAAAGAGGCATAAAAGTTTATGGTCAGGAAGGCTTTTATTTACCTATAAAAAATGATACAAGAAGTGAAATTTTCCAGATTATAAAAGCTTTGCAAAAAGTTTATATGAGGGAAGGATCAAAATGCCCATGTAAATTTTGTCCAGGGAGAAGTCTCCATTCTTGGAGTCAGAATGAAATGCTGCTTGTAATGGATAGTGTAATATCATTACATGATTTAGAATAGGAAAGGATAAGAGCTATATTAAAGGGGTATTACATAAAAAAATTAAATAAATTTTTAGTTTGTCTAGCTTGAAGGAACAATAACTAAAAGTTAAATATTTTATTATAAATGAGATATTTCTAAAAAATAGCGCTGATACGAAATGGAATGAACTGCCTTCTGAGGTAGTCATTTTTCTCCTGGTAGATTTGTTGCAAAAAAGTGGAGTTAATATTGTTGGTATTACTGGAGACTTCTTTATTAGATAAGAGGATGAATTGGATAATTTCTACCTTCGAATCTGAAGACTTTTTGATTTAATCAAACATACGTAGAAAAACTTCTGGTCCCAGTTTGACTTTCTTATTTCAATTACAAAGGGTGTAAAAGCCCATCCCATTTAAATACATGAAGTACAAAATTTCTTACTTATCCCCCCTAAGAAGAGCTAGAGCAATGGAAATATAATGCAATCCACAATATAATGTTAAATTTTCTAATAGCTACATTAAGAAAAAAGTAAAAAGAACAGATGAAATTAATTTTACTAATATTTGATTTATCCCAAAGTCTCTAAACTATTATTTCCCAAAATAATAAATACAAACTATTATTTCCCAAAATAATAAAAGCTATTAACAAGTGATTTTACATTGATTTTTGTACTGAGTCTTTAATATTTGGTGTGACTTATATTTAGAGAACACCTTAGTTTAATTATATTTTAATTTAAATACTTAATCCACATTTATATTTCTTTTTATTGTAATAAAAGAACTTAACATGAGGTCTACCCTTTTTACAAATATTTAAATTCTCAATACAGTATTGTTAACTACAGTCAGAGGGATGTACAGCAGATCTCAGAACTTATTTATCTTTTGCATAACTGAAAATGTCTAACTATTGAACAGCATCTTCCCACTTCCTTCTCTCTTCAGCCCCAGGCAACCAACATTCTACTCCCTGTTTCTGTGACTATTTTAGATCAGAAAAAAGAATCAGTGAACCTGAAAACAGACCATTTGAAATTATTTAGTCAGGGGAGCAATAAGAAAAAAAAAAAGAATGAAAAAGAGATAAGAAAAGCCAAGAAAGGTCTACATTTAGATTTTATCAATTTATAGTTAAAAAAGGTTCACATAACCCAAGTTATTCTAAGCTTAAAGTTTTCCAATTACTGAATTGAAAATCAGTTTTTAAAGTTAAGTTTGAAGTATTTGTAACTAAATAAAATTTAAAATTTAAACCTTAAGTTTACATATGTCCAAACTCAGTAAATTTTACACATTAAACATGTGCAGTTCTGTGTATATCAATTATACCTCAATAAAATTGTTTTTAAAAATTCAGACCCCTGTTGCAGTAGCATAGTGATTTAGTAGCTATCTGATTAGGCAGAACAGGACTAAAAGAACCCAGTATCTTCACTACTAAGTAAAGCCGTGGGGAATTTCCTTTGGTGGGTTATGCTGAAAAAAAAAAAATGGAAAAGAAGGATACATGGAGAATAGAGTTGAAATGGGAATTACAGTCAAGAGATGTTATTAGAGGGAAAACTAAAATCATCCTTCTCACTCTCAAACATGTTATTTTAGCTCTTTCATTCCCCTTTATATCAAAAGAATGTATATTTCTTATTTTTGTGAAGATATTTAGCCTCTTCGTATTTTTTATAAAGGATCTATGAAATCTCTGATTTTGCTATATATTTTACCTAAAAACAAATGTAAAAATATTATTTATCCAGGAAAGTGTGAACTTTATTTATTTTAGTATGTATGGCAAATCTGTGAAGTGAGATGAAAGAAAATGGCAGCAAAGCAAGGTTAAGCATCTGCAAAGCACCAGATCTGGGAAGTCAAACCCAGGTCTCCCCAGTGCTTAACCATGCTGAACTAGAATCTTGATCAATACTGTGTCAGGACATTGAAAAGTGTAAATCATTGATCAGCGAAAACCCACAAGAGAAGACATAGGAGAAGCTGAGGCCCTGAACAATAACCACTGAAATTCACTCCCCTCTTAACTGAGCAAAGTGTTCACTGCCCACATAAAGGTTTTGTGTTGTTGCAGTTCAGCAACAGTAGATTGGGCTAGGAGATATTTATAAAGGATACTGTGCTTGCACCACAGTGTTAAAGAGATAACAAAGAATCTATAACCAAGGCAGTTCTCTCTCTTCCCTATAGTTCCCTGAGAAAAGGTCACAAAACAAGAATAACAATAAGCTGCATCCTTTACAGGGGAAAGGTAAATATGTATGCTGAATAACTTGTGATTTTCCCTTCAACAAATTGGATTTCTCTAAAAAAAATAGCTTTACAATTATATCAACATAAATAAATAAAGGGAGCATTTTCTTTTCCTCTGTTCTTTTCCATAGCTCAAAAGGCCAGCTGGGGATTTTCCTCTGGAATGTAATCTCAGTTACATATTTGTATGCCACACAAACAATTCCACACAAACAATTGTTAGGTTTTGCCTAGAATTGGTCTGTGAAGGGACACTGTGGAGGAAGAATTTGCCAAGTATATAAGCAGGGCCAGATGAGGTTGGACTGACATGAATGAAAAACAATGACAAAATCTAATTTTAACCATGCAGGTTAGTCTGTTCTGTGCACCTATGGAGCATTTGGAGAAGTAAAAGTAAATAAGGTATTGTTTAATAATTACAATAATGTGACCATTTAGCAAATTTGTAGGGCAAACTATGAAAAAAGTATTTTAATGAACTTTTAAAGTATATAAAAATGTATCCTGCATTTCTTTCCTATTTAATTTATAGCTTTAGCTTTACTCTAAGTCTCTCTCATCTTGTCAACATCGTCTTAAGGAGCCCTCTTGACATCATTCTTGTCTTGCACAGCCCCTTTCGACACAGCCAAGGAAATGCAAATTAGATTAGGTTATAACTCAGTTTAAAACCTTTTCAGCAGTCTTTAATTATACTAAGAAAAATTTTGAAACTCATTACTTGCAAGGACCCCACTTAATCTTTAGACTTCATTTCTTTCTTTTCTTGATCTACTTATCACATCATACTTGAGTCTTTATGGCTTTCCTTCTGTCATTTGAATACATTTAACTGGTTCCTATCTAACTGTTTCCCTTCTCAGGCCCTTTGTACTTGCCATTGCTTTTGATCTAACTACTGTACTCCCACAATTTCTTGTTTCCTTTCTCTCATCAGTCAGTCTCAGTCTAAATGACACATCTTTAGCTTCTATCTGTTTTATTCATTGCTAAATTCCCTTAGAATGTCCAAAAATATTCAATGACTATCTGGCCAAATGATATCTAGAAATATTTTAATAGAAATATATTGCAAAATAATCAAGTTAATACATTCATAGATATATATATTCCAAGCAATTTTGTAATTGCAATGAGTTTATCAAAAGTATTATTGGGTCAGAAGATCTGAGTAGTTAAAGAAAATGGGTTCAAGAAGTTCTTCTACCCAGTGGTATGTTGAATCTGGCTCATACTGACTTGCAAGAGTCAATTATTACATTTCAGCAATTTTCTATTCTAGTAGCTAAACACAGCCATTATTAAAAACTAAATTACATAAACTTACAATTAAACAAATTATGTTAAAAACAAAGATAATCAAATCTACAAGTATCTAATTACTTTACTACATTTTACTGTAATATAGGCCAGTGGTTAGCAATTTTTTTTTCATAAAGAGCCAGATAATAAATATTTTGGACTTTGTGGCCTATACAATCTGTCACAAATACTCAATTCTGCTTTTGTAGAATGTAAACAGTCATAGATGATAAATGAATGAATGGATGTGGCACTGCTTAATAAACTTTATTTACAAAAATAAGTGATAAGGCAGATTTGGCTCATAACCTATCATTTGCTGACTCATCTAGATTCTTGAGGTTCTTTTAATCTATTATACACATATGATGGAAAACTTCTAAAACAGTGTACTACTGTACATCTCTTTCTAAATTTGTGTTTTGGGACTTCATACTGGAAGCTAAATACTGGTCATAATTGCAGTATGCATAAATACTTTTGAAACTAAAATTAGCAATGCTACTTATCAGTCTTTTATTTTCTCCCAAAGAGCTGGATTTTAAATATTACCATTACATCACGCTTCCTGCTTACTATAGATCTTGGCAATAATAACTGGAACAAAATACCACACTCCTAAAAAGTCTTTTTCGCAGGGCGTCTATAGCACTGTCAACAGCGGGCACTGATAGGAACACAAGTTTCACTTAAACCTTTTAGGTTGCAACATGGTTGCATGTTTAACGGGTTGTAAATATGTCGGGAGCCTTCTTATCAAGGCTCTCATACCTGAGATCTAGGCAACTTTGCCTTGGGACAGAATCTGCCTCGCCCTGTGCTATCTGATAGGATAAACAGCATAAGGTCAGTTGCCCTGACATGCCCTGACTTGCCCTGGGCCCCTTGAGCCATTTGCTTAAACTAATCTGACCTTGCAGATAGGTGACCTCCCGGGACCCTTCCGAATTTTTGGGTCATATAAGGAAATGGAATGTTCTGCGGTTCGATATTCAAGGCGACCGTGATTATGCACATCCTCCCCTTTATATACTCTATCCCCACCTACAATAAATGAGGCTTGATCAGAACTTTGTCTTGCCTCCATTCTTTGCGTCTCCTGTCCCCCATTCTCTTGCAGATTGTCACCTCGAGTCTCATGTCTGGCCGGAGCTCCCATTAGTCGTCCCGTGGGAAGGGACATAAATATATATAAAACTAACATGTTATGTCTATGATTATAACATGCTTAGCATTTCAACTTCACTCAAAACTTGTAATATATAATCAATGTTAATTTTCAAAAAGTACTTTACAGAGCACCTTGTATATACCAGGTACCAGTATTAGGTACCAGGTTTTTATCTACATAGACCTCATTAGTAAACAAAATAGTGCTATGATGAAAAATAAAGCAGATAAGGGGGACAGGTACAGTGCTGGCAGGTAGCTTGAGGTGGATTGCAATTTTAAATAGAATGTCTAGAAAATTCCTCACTTAAAAGTAATATTTGAACAGAGGCTAGAAAGTGCTAAGGAAGGTATTTGTTTATATAGAGGGAGGAAGTGAGAAAAAGAGGTTTTAGGCAGAGTAAGCGACAAATGTAAATTTCTAATACTGGAGCAGACTAACATAGGGACCAGTGTCTGGAAAAGAGTGAGGAGGACAGTTATGAGATGGTGAAGAAGACAGTGATGGAAGATTACGTAAGAAATGTGGGCCATTGAAAGAGTTAGGGCTTCTACTTTCTCTGAGTTTGGAAGCCTTGGGAAAGTTGTGAGCATAAGAAGAACTTGATCTGGCTGCATGTTTAAAAGAATTATTGGAGGACTGGAAAATAAGAAACAATGAGGTCGATGAAACAAGGTTAGCAAAATGTTGATATTTATTGAAGGCTGGTGATGAATACATGACAATTTATTATTTTCTACTCTCTAGTTTGTGCATGTTTGAAAAGAGACTCTAGAGAATAGCACTTTCGATGAGACAGGAGGCTATCGCAATGGTAATGATAAGAAGGCCATGTCTTGGATCGAATCAGTGGAAGAAATGAGAATTAAGACAAGGCAAGATTCTGGGCACATTTTAAAAATAGAGCCAATAACACTTACTAAAAAAATGAAATGTATTTAAAATCTATTTTTTTCTCAACTGTTATGCTCTATTACTTCTGTTTCCTGCACTCCCCCATCCCCACCCCAGGTTTTCCCACTGTTGAGACAAAAGGTGCTGATGATTAAACAGATTTTTAAATATAAAATATTTGTCTTACTCTTTTTATTTTTACTTTCATGGGCTTATTTAACCTTTAGCAATGTGACTGTAATTAAAGGTGTTTCATGAACTTGGCAGTAAACGAGTCTTTCTCTGTCCAGGTTTATAAATTCTAATCACCAGGGTCTCCTTTAAGCCAAGAATCTCAGACTGTCACTACACTTGAGAGAAAACCAGTGTCTCTCTCAGCATTTCTCTGTGTTAAAATAATGCCATCAGTTGTTAGCCAAGCTGTAATTAGAGTCTCACCTGCACAGAAGAATGTGTGCTGGTTTCGTCATAAATTATGCCCATTCCAACTTGTGCTTCAGCTTTTTAAAAGAGAGACTATTTTAAATATTGGTAATACTGAGCCAAATTAGGTGTATGGAAAAAGTTAAACATATTCAATTAATTAAAACATTCCTTTAAAAAAAAAGAATAGTTAATTAATTAGATAGTTCTGGCTCTCTATTATTTACTTGAGTAAAATTTGAAGAGGCGAGGTTAAAGATATTTCACACTAGAACCGGATATTGAGGTTATGACCTGTTTCAAAATGAAACCTAGCGTGATAGAAAACTAAGGTCATATGAACAGTGTTAAAAAAATACATAATAAAATGTTTAAAAATATAACTAAGATCTTAAGAAATATAAATTACAAGCAAAACAACAACAGTAACTAAAGAGACTCTCACTGGGAAAAAGAAAGTTTCTCCTAAAATATATAATTCCACAGCTTGTACATCCATCAGATTTAAGAATGATTTTACAATACCCACATAGATCTAGAACCTTAACAATGAAAAATTAACACAATGACTAGTTATAGGTAGGTGATATTAGCATAATACTTTTTAGGAAGCAAACATTAATGAATACATTTGCTTCAGGAACTCAGTCCAGCAAGCATTCTAGTCTCCCCTAATACTCATCAAGACAAGAGATCACAGTAAAAAATCAGAAATATATGAGAGAATAATTTGCATGATAGAGAAGCAGGCATAACGAACTATAGGATCAGAGCTCTACCTTCAAATAATAAAGTAGCAATGATAAAAAGCATGAGATAAGAATGTGAAAACATTTTTAAAACTTTGAAAGCTAGGTGATATGTTTTAAAAAAATAACCACATGCAGAGAAAAACAATGAAAAGACTTTAAAAAGAAATCAATAATGTGTCTAAAAAAGAAAAATATAGTCATGTAGTCACTGAAAAAAATGGAATCGTAATATAAAAATTGACAACAGATTATGAGACACAGTGGATACAATGGCATAAGAATAAGAAAGAATGGGATAGGCTACTTTAAAGGACACAATTATTGAACATTTTCCAGAATTGTTTATAAATATAAATCCTCAAATCCTATATGCACTATTTTCTGAGCAATAAAAATGAAACTAAAACATTTGAAATGTTACATCATGAATATCTAGAATCCAAATGAGATTGAAAAATCTTAACAATGACAAAAAAGTCAAGAAATTTTATCTAAAAATAAATATTAAACTGATCACAGGCGTTCAATAGCAAGAGAGGCCAGAATATAGTGGACTAAGATCATCAAATTAATTTTGAAAAAGCAATCAAGTTTAAATTCTGAATTACATATGTAAATTATGTAGAAATTATATTTATATATTTTTACATTTATTTAAAGAAAAATAAAAGGGAATTCGGAATAAAAAAATAAAGTGTAAGAAGCAGCATAGGCTTTGTTATTGTATTTTCTGTTTGTTTGAAACCTTTACAATAAAATTAAATTTTAATTTTAATAAAGCAGAAATTTTCTGTGATTACCTTAAACCAGTAGCTACTTTGGCTACAGCTCTTAAAAAGCAGAGTTGTGGATACACTGGGAATTTCTGCAGCAGCATTTCAGTCACTAACTTTGTGGAAGTAAAAAGTTGATTTTTAGTGGCATTTGTGGTGGCAGTGAGAAAAGCAGCAGCAGCAATAGCTATGATATTATGTTCTAGAAGTCAAGTGTTCTAGGAGTTCTCTAGATCCTTTAGGAAGCCTATTGTGGATATTGCTCTATAAGTGATTCCTGGAAGTTCACTCTAGATCTTGTCCCTCTACTCATGTCCAGCTTTTTTCTAAATATTCATTTTCAAGATCATGGCTTCCTGCTTTAAAATATCAAGAAGCCCGAGTGATGAAAGTTTTGAAAAAAATTAGGGACCATACTTTTTCTCTTCCAATTTGAATAAGCAAAGGGTATGAACTGATACTTGGGCTCCAGAGAGTGAAAGGAGCTGAGCTCTGGAGTAATGGAATTAACCAATATCTTGCATCCCAACTGCACAAATCTCCAGGTTTCTGTGTCAGAGGAAATGGTTGCACATTTAAAGTATATTGTTTTCTCAAAAATGTAGAGTGATTCCTTACCTCAGAAATCAAAACAATTAAACAAAAATCATCTCCCTCAATGTTAAAAGTGGGCAAAAGAAGGGAATTATTTATAGATTTCTCTATATTCCTGCTTCTCATCTTAAATAGAACCATAAATTTGCCTTGTTATTCAGACCTTCTTTTTCCCTAATAAGTTGTCCAAAATTTATTACTGTATATATGTATACATGTATAAAATGTGCCCAAGGACACAATGGACAGTAGAGGCTTATACGCCCCTTTGAAGCTAAGGAGAAGGTGTGTGTATGTGTTTGGAGGTAGGGTTGGTGATGCAGGGGAGACTTCAAAAGAGAGGAAGTTAATTTACATGGAGATAAAAAAGTAAATGTTTGGTAAGTAAAAGCAGTCCTGGCCATTTTTAACAATAGGACGCAGAATGGACTTTAATCAAAGGGCCTTGCTAGATTCTTCCCTGTCTATCTCACACTAGTTCATATTAAACTATAGTCATCTTTTAGTATATCTACCCTGCTGGAGTAGATCCTCTATCTAAGTTATTTTAAGCAGTTAAGTGGAAGTTCAGAGGTTTACCCTGGGTCTTTTGTTTCTTAAAATAGCTCTATACTCAGAGGTATATTTAATGGTGGCAAATTCTGCTCTACCTCAGAACTAGTCAAGATACAGACATGACAAATTTTTAGTGGGATTAAAATAAGGAAAATAAATATTCCCCTCAAAATGGGAGAAAGAGGTCCCTGAAAAACAGCTTCTCTTTTATGTACAAGCAGTTATATAATTAAAATCCTCAGGCTTACATGGACGTCTTCCATGACAGAAGTACAAAAGCCACCCATTGCTTTCTTTACACCGTGTCTAGGTCTATTCAGAAGATTTAGAATATTTTTCAGAAAACCTATAATGCATTATCAACCTATGACCATATTTTTCTGGAATAAATTCTAATCTAGTTCCCATTCTACGCAGAATAATGCTTGATACATAGTAAGCATTTAATAAATATTTTTGAATGAGTAATAAAAATGTAAATGACTCCAGGAATAGGAGAAGATGCTAGAGTTCTAAGAAGACTCAAATTAAATTCAGGACAATCTCATAAATTTGGTAATTCCTAAAATAAATTCTGGACATAGATGTGAAAGAGAGGCATGTTTGAAACTCACATTGTGACATTTTGATTATCCACTTAACCTGAAGACTGATAAAACAGATTTGTTAAAATTTCTAAAGAAATTAATTATATTGTTTCTTTTGTTTTTTATTCACTTTAATAATAATAAAAAAAGAAACTGTTGCCGGAGCCTGCCGGCTAAGATCAAACAGTTCCTGAAAGGCGGAGTGAGGATTGAGAAAAGAGAGAGACAGAAGATAGAGTCGGGAGGGCGAACAGTGAATATTGAGCCCCGAGTTACAGCATATATATGCTTAGCACAGCATATATATACACACACACCCTTGGAAGAGCAAGAGAAGCAACACCCACACATATGAAAATGATCGCTGACCTTTATGTAAGTTCTCTCAAAACATCCTTTTTCTCTCAAAACATCCTTGTTCCTGTTTCGTCTCTTATTCCCTGGGGCAAGGAATGTCTCTTATTCCCTGGGGCAAGAAACATTCAACATTAAGCCAAACTTCCTCCTTCACTAATGAACTATCCATTAACGAGCCCACCTGCTCTGCTATCTTCTAGCTTGCAGGCAACTCCAATCCTGTCTGCAGGGCATTCAGCAAGAATGGCTCCCAACAAACTGTAAATGTTAAAAGAATAAAGAGGTGATAGACCACAGGTGATTTTAAATCCTTTCCTCCTGACTCTCATATTTAGATACCTCTAAATGCTGACTCTCTTCCATGGCTAAAACTCCTTAAGTTTCATGCTCTGTTAAGCGTGAGAACACATGTTATTAAAGTTTATCTTTGCCAGTCTTCTGAGAGAGTAACTTGTAACTCATCCAAGGATGAGTTCACAGTGCATCTTTCTACCCAGATAGTAATGCTGATCGCTATTCCCAATAAACATAAAAGAGACGTCTCTGTTGTGGTATCTTAATAGATTCTGTAGTCCCAGACATTTTGGTAACAGTTTGATATAATTATTGTGTCTCATAAAAAAAAAATTATATAGTAATACTCCAGTCTGCTGTGCTGCTTCACATCAAAATAACTTATAGCTACTAGATTCCTCTGTACAATACTGGTCTATAGCAGTAATAAAGTTGTCATCAAGAGGTAATGATAGACCACTTTGCATTGTTATAACTGCTTTTTTTTTTGTTATAACTGTTTTCAACTTTATGAGGTCTTCATAAATATGATCAATTGCAATAATAAAGTTGTGAGGCATTAGTGGCAGCTTATTTTTCTTTGCCTCAAATAAGAGCTGCCTAGCTTGTTGGTCTAGTGTCTGTGATTGTATCGTTGACTGCTGTAGCTCTGGGCTATGAGAGGACCAACCAATTAGCTTCCAAAGTTGCTCCCTGACTTCCAGGAACTTCCAGTAATTGATTTCTTAACAGTAAACCTATCAAGTTCAAACAAGAGAGGGATAACTTTTGTGTCCTACATGAACTTGGAGAGACAAGTCAAGTACTTTACATAGGGTCATTTTATTCAAAACTAAAAATTATAAATTATATTTGGTTATTCTATTGATTGACTTAAATTATTATTTGCTTTTTCTTCATAAAATACTTTATGATAATATGTCCATTTATTTCAAAATAATAAAAATACATATTGAAAAAAATGAAAGTCATCAAAAAAGATACATTCAAGATACCGTCAAGATACCTTCAAGAAAAGATATTGCTCTACAATAGTTACAGGGAGACATATAGTACAATTGATTTTTAAATATGCAATTTTCTTGATAGCTGAAGTATTGAATATGATTTAAAAAGTGAAAATATCCTACCACATTTTTACAGTAGTCTAAACCATAGTCTCCAAGCGTGACACCCATTTTACAATAAAAGCCCCAAAGACCAATTGCCATTTTTTGTACTATCTCAGTTATTTTTTTATACATTTTTTTCTTTCCATAAAATAATATACTTTTTTATCTCCTGAAATACTTTACCACAAACCTAGTTCAAATATTTATAAAATAGAAAATGAGTTACGTTGCACCATTTTTTATACTATTTCATTCAGAAATAAATTAATTTATTGATAAATAAGTTTTAAAAAACATCAAACATATTCACTTGAATAGCATCTAAAGTTAAATTTTTAATTAATAATTTAAATATAAAAGTTAATGAGTTTTATAAAGTTATATTCTTTAGGTTTTTAGACAAAATGCTAGATACAGTGGAATTAATTTATTTTGTTAATTATTATATACATATTTTTATAGGTTTTCACTGATTAAGAAAAATATTGGGCCACATTATGCACAGTGGTCAGGACATGGAAGCAGCTGGTGTCCTATGATAGATGATTGGATAAAGAAGTTGTTATATATATATATATATATATATATATATATATATATATATATACACAATGGAATATTACTCAGCCATAAGAGATGAAATACTACCATTTGTAACCACATGGATGGACCTTGAAATAATCATACTAAGTGAAAGCCAGGCAGAAAAAGTTGAAAATCACATGATATCACTTATATGTGAGAAATAAATCTAAAGGTAACAGATGAACAGGACAAACAAACAGAGACTCATGGACATGAACAATAGACTAGTGGTTACCAGAGAGTGGAAGGAGGTAAATGGAATAAAAGAGGTCAAATACATGGTGACAGAAAGAAATCTAACTATGGGGGTTGAACACGCAATGTAAATATATATATATATATATATATATATATATATATATATATATGTATATGTATATGTATATATATACATATACATATATATATGTGCCTTACTGTTAAAGTGTACAACTGAAACTTACCAGATTTTGTTAACCAATGTCACCATAAAACATTAATTAATTATTTTTTAAAAGGAAAAGAAATTATTGGTTGTCTACAAAATATTTATATCAATAAAATACTTTGTTTCTATAGAATATAGTATAGAAATAAATGTAAGTAAATTAAATATTATGCTTTCAACTATGCAACTATTTTATGTCTCCACATCAAATAATTTTGAAGAGAAGTTGCAAAATTAATAAGAAGTTTATACCCTCAAAGAATCAACCTGCATTTAATTTATTTTTTTCATTAACCATCCAATTGATTAATCTATAGTAAGAATGAGAAAAAAAGGTATTCTTTTAATTAAATATATTTAATATGTTAGTAAGTTAATTGTCTCAGATTACTAATTTATGACCTCTTAAGTAGTTCTTTGATTTTTGTGGGCATTCTGATACCACATGGTTGCAAGATTAGGCCAGAAACTCAGGATTTCCCAATGTTTATATAAGCTCAAGCATGTAGAAACTCTGCTTGAAATTATGTGAGCTATTTTATTTCTGACATGTCTGCTGTAGAATGTAGAAAATATGTCTAAGGACCGTGGTCTTTTGTATAATACAACATACCCTCAGTGGTAAAGAACATTGAGTTCTAGAGTAAAACCCCAGTTTCAAATCATAACTCTGCTCCTTACTCTCTGGGTGCTACCTGCAAGAAGAAAGATTAAGGTACAAGTTAGAAAAAAGCATTCTGATTATTCCATTTAAGTAAGAAGTGGAATGCTTTGAGAGGCAATATGTTTTCCATCACTAAAGATGCATAGTAAATGTCTGAGAAATTACACATAAAAAAATGTTGAAGCAAGGATAAAGCAACAACATGTGGCTGGAGATGATTTCTTCTGTTTCATTGATTCTCTGTTTATTAGAGACAAAGAGATCCCCCAATACATCCCTTAATCGTTTCTCTTTGTTTATTATGTTCATCTCATGTATTCTATATCCTGTAGTCCTGCTATTCCAAATTATCAGATTAGTTAAATAAAATAGTCACTCTAAAGGTAAAGGGCAAGCATAGACTAGTGAAAAATTACTGCATTTTACATCATTTTATGAAATACAGACTTTCACAATTACTATCAAAAGACAACTTAGTAATACTTAAATCTTGCTTTAATGATCTCTATAGATTATGCTTCTTCATAAACTCTACAAGTTCAAGAATGCAGATAATTTGGAGACTATCCAGGAAGAAGCAGTGAAAATGATTAAGATGATAGAAAATTGGCTCTATTATTAAAAGAGAAAGAATCAGATATGAGTGATGGCAATATGTGTTTTCAAGTAAAATTTTCAGGTATATGGTTATTTTTTTCTTGATAGTCCATAAAGAGAGAGAAAGGTAAAATGGAATTAAATTGATTCAAAATTATAAGTATACACTAATTTTTAAAATGTGACATAAAAGCTGGACATTAGGAAAAAAATAGAATGGTAGTTTTCTTCATTTTATTTTTAAAGAATTTCTTTCAAGGGCTAATGTATTATTCACTGCTTGACAAAGATACTAGAGGCAGTAAAAATTAACATTTTGGCAGCTCTATTCAAGTGAAGAGCACTTAAAAGCAAAGGAAAAAAAGGTCTTCCCCTAAAATTGTAATCAAAGTCTGTTAGTACACTATTGAATAACTTAATACAACTATAGAGAATGGTGTGTGCTCTGTGTTTTGAGCCTGTGCTCACCCAATATTTAATATATACCCAGTTTAGTGAGTAAACACTGGTAAAAATGGCACCAAAAGTCAAAACTGGTAGCCCTTACCACGTTTCAGCTTTGGGACATGTTTTCTTCACTCTACATGTTGTTAAATACACGTGACTTTACATTTAAATTAAATATTAAAATTTCAAAATTTGAAGATTTCACATTAGTGTATAGGTTTTTGTCATCTGTGTAGGGACAGGGGAAACTGTAGAAGAAGATAGCTATGGGTCTGCATCCTCACATGAAAATAAATAGGTGAAGTTTTACAATAGCCTCTGTCCCCTTGAAATAAATCTCACATGTTCTTGCTCGCCACGATTTTCTTTATTCAGTATTGTTGAATAGATTCTCATTGTATATTAAACCTTATATGAGTCAACATTCATCATCTTAGAGTAATTCTATTTTACTAATTTATCTACCTAATCACTGTATTTATTTATTAAAATTCCTGACAGTACATTTTGTACTTCTACATAGCTTATAAGAGAATTCAGCAAAAATTCTATTTGTACTGGGCATAAATTGGGAAGTTTTTGTCATTGTAAATTTACTTATGAATCTTTACATTGTATATTTACTTTGAAAAAGAATTCCAAAATGTCAGTTGAAATATATTAGAATTCAAAGTATGAAGAGATTAAGATATTACCTTACTGGTGGAACCTGACAAATCATACAGTTTAATTATCAAACTGACTTTTATCACTAGTCATTCTATCATCATATAGCAATTGGGATAAATCATGTTGTGTGCCTTTCCTCTCATATTTTTATTATTGTTTTCCCCTGATTTTAATTTACTGAATAAATAACATTAAAAACTCTAGAAAAAATATATATATAAAGAAAGAAAACTGCCAGACAATCATTGTTTTTACTTCTTTTATTTTTCAACATCATTCATATTTCAAAACTTACCATTTTAATATGGCTATAATTTCACGGTTGCATTATTCATGTTTTAAAATCTACCATTCTTTTAAAATTTAATTAGCAAGTATTTAATGGGCAATTACTATGTCATATCATCTTCTAGGTACTGAGCATAAAAGCATAAATAAACCACTCTGTTCTCATCCAACTTGAATTCATTCTGATGGAGAAGGCACACAATGAACATGACAGATAATTACATAATATGTTAGATAGTTTAAGTGCAGGAGGAGAAAAACAATTAAATTAAGGAAAGGGTGATAGAAAATATGAGTGAGAATTAAAACTTTAGAAAGGCTGGCCAGAACCCACACTAACTTTTAATATGAAACTAACTTTTGAATCAAAATCTCATAGAATTGAATAATGTATTTTTTACCATTTTTATTGCATTAATTTATCAAACTGAACACTGCAATTTATTTTACAATGAACCTCTGGATTTTGATACTCTTGCAACATGTCACAATTTAAAAAACCATGAAAACAACAAAAAACATTCTTTAATCTGAGTGATGATAAGATAGGTAAATATATACATGTAAAAAGTCTTTGAGCTCTGTACCCAGTGTGTGTGCTTTAAGTTATGTATGTTATATCTCAATTAAAAACAAAAACAATAACTGGTACTATTACTACCATTGTGTCTCCTTTATATCCCCTACTATCACCATCATTCAAAGTTCCATTTTGAGCATATATTATCTCTCATGCATGTATGAAAGATTTTCTAATTTATATTTATTAAATTTATTGAGAATTCCAAGGAATTTTTGTTTATACAAGTTACTGTTGGGAGCCACACGGGAGAAACTAAATGGCCACGGCCCATAAAGTTCCTGCTTCACTTCCTGGTGATTAGCTGAAAGCCCGCGCGCGCCAAGACAAGAGCCTGCGCGCGCCAAGACATCCGCACCGCCTACCCCTCACATCACCTCCCCCCACTTGAACGCCCCTATCAGATCACGCTACGTTATACCACCCCTTCCCTCAACCAATCCCCTGCCTACAAGTATCTCTCTAACCCCTCCCTCTCTGTATATATATATATATCCCCATTTTGTAATAAAATTTTGAGGCTTGATCAGAATACTGTCTTGCCTCCGCTCCTTTTTCTCGCCCGTTTTTCTCAGGTTGGATCCTCCTCACCCCCACGAATAACTAGGTTCCACGGGTCGGGACAAGTGGCGCCCAACGTGGGGCTCGAGGCACGGATCCTTCTCAGATGGACCCCGACCTAATTCCTGACGTCTGGACCCCTGAAGCCCAGAAGTGGAGGACTGCTTTCACCGCTCATGAAAGTCATTCGTCCTCGGTGAGTACCCTTTCGTCCGTCTCATAAAAATGGGCCATAAATTATCTAAGGAAGCGGTCTTCATAAAAGACCTCAAGGTTTCACTCAGAGAGAGAGGAGTTCGAGTTAAGAAAAAGGATCTTGTAAAATTTTTTATTTTGTTGATAATGTTTGTCCGTGGTTTATAATTAATGGACCAGAAATTCACCCGAAAAAATGGCAGAAAGTAGGTAGAGATTTAAATGAAAAACTTCAACGCGAGGGGCCTAACTCAGTCCCAGTCACAGTTTTTTCCTATTGGGGCCTTATTAGAGATATTGTTGAGGCTGCCTCCGGAGATCCAAATAAGCGCCAA